>CM031233.1:166789603-166883017 GCA_018340775.1 Taxus wallichiana var. yunnanensis | reverse complement strand
TTTTAGAATTTGATGGAAGTTGTCGAAGGATGCCTACACCCTTTTTCATTTAAATTGCAATAAAACACTAACAATACAACAGAGTATGAGGCTCTCATTCTGGACCGCAAAGGGCCAAAGAACGAGGTGTAAAAATCTTCTCGCTCGTGGTGATGCAGAGCTAATTGTGAAGCAAGTCGAAGCCTTTTCGTAAAAATGGGAGCTTGAAGCATTACCGGAATCAGGTTGGGATTTAATTGAATTCCTTGATGCCTTCTCTATCAAGCAATACCTAGAGAAAAGAACAAAGCAGGCTGATTCACTGTGGCCGTCTCCTGGGTCATTATCGATTCCCCATCCCGAGTTCTCTCGTGGATAAGTTCACTATCAAATGGTCCACCGCCTAGTGTACCCGACAATACCAATAACTAGCAAGTTTTCAACGATGACCAGCATTTGCTTTCCTTCCTGGAACTCAAGGGGAATTTCGAGCAACTGTATTTTGAGGGAAGTGACAACCTGCCTCGTGAGAGTGTGTCCTCTGACCAAGCTGTCACCCAAGGAGAAGAAACAGATCAGGAAGGGTGCATTAAACTCAAAGGAAACAAGATTCCCAAAGGTTTGGTGAGTTTGGAGGAGTTGCTTTGACAAACATGAAAGATATGTGAAATCTAAAGCTTTGATCGGACCTCAAAGAATCAATTTGAGTATGATAAGATTGATATAGGGAGTTCTACTGATCCCAAGCTGGTAAATATTGGAAAATGTTGCACAACCGATGAGAGGAGAAGAGCAATTGATCTTCTAAGGAAGTATAAGGATGTTCTTGCATATTCTTATGAGGATCTAAAAGCCTTCAAGCCAAAAGACATGCGAAGACTCTATCCCTCTCAAACCAGAATCAAGCCTTTCGCTAAACAAAGGCGTTGTAATCCCAAAATAGCCGACACTATATTTCGGAGATTCAGAATTGTTGAAGGCTAAAATCATTTTTCCCATTCACCATTCAACATGGATTGCAAACATTGTGCCTGTTAGGAAGAAGAATGGTGAGATCCGCATCTGTGTTGATTTCAGGAACCTGAATCAGGCTTCTCTGAAAGATAACTACCCTCTGCCTATGATGGATCAAATATTGCAAGCAGTAACAGGATCTGAAATGTTATCTATGCTTGATGGGTTCTCGGGATACAATCAGGTAGAGGTTGATACTGCAGATCAACACAAGACAACCTTCACCACTCCTTGGGGGTACCTTCGCCACAAGAGAATGCCTTTTGGGCTGATTAATGCCGGTGCCACTTTCCGTGAGAGCTATGGATCTCGCTTTTGGAAGCTTGAAAGGGAAATGTATTATGTCATATACCTTGATGACCTGACAGTGTTTTCAAAGACAAGAGCGGATCACTTCGACCACCTGGAAACGGCTCTACTGAGATGCCGAGAGCATGGGATTTCTTTAAATCCTAAAAAAATCATCTTCTGTGTTACAGAAGGAAAACTATTAGGGCACATTGTCTCCAAGGATGGTATTAAGATTGATCCTGAACGAGTTCAAGCCATCCAGCAAATTCCTCTCCCAACCAGTAAAAAAGGCGTGCATTCCTTTTCGGTAAGATCAATTTTTAAGAAGATTCATCCCCGATTTTGCTGAATTAACTTCAACATCTCTCGATGATGAAAGGGAAGCAAACGCTTGGTTGGTCTTGCTAAAGGAAAGGAATCCTTTGAGGGTATCAAGAAAGCTATTGCTAAAACTCCAGCTTTGGCCATCTCGACTTCAACAAAGATTTCATCATCTATTGCTATGCTGGCGTATAATACCCTCGGCTGCCAGTTTTAACCCAAGAAGACTCGATGGACATGAGCTACCAATTGCCTTCATGAGCTATATCCTCGATGGATCATGAGCTAAATTACACCATGATGGAGAAGCATGCTTTTGTAGTAGTCAAAGTCACAAGGCCTGCTTTCTATATCCTCAACTCTCACTCTATGGTGTTGGTTCCAGATACGATTTATTAAGTCAATTCTTACACAATAGCAAGAATTTCGGTCCAAGAGAGGAAACCGGGTGGCTAAAGTCCGTGAGTATGACATTGATATCAAACCGACCAAGCTGGTTCGTGGAAAAGGTCTTTGTGAGCTCATTGCTGAAGGAGCCAAACATGAGTTGCTTGAGGAGAAAGCTGACATTCCTACTGTTCTATTCCTTAGTTCAATCCGATGAATGGTATTCGACATCGCCATTTTCTCACTCTATGGGGAATGCCCCTCTCACTTAACTACCAAGGAAAAGAGGATCATAAATTGAGATCAGCACAATATGTACTATGGGAAAATGCCTTGTTCAAGCGTGGTTTAGATGGGAGATTTCTGAAGTGTGTGGACAAGGAACAACAGAGAAAGTTGCTCTCAGCTTTTCATGATCAGACATGTGGAGGGCACTATTCATCAATAGTCACAAATTACAAGATACTCCTGGGAGGATATTACCGCCTTCCTTGTTCGTGAGATGCATCCAAGTGGGTGGATAAATGTGAAGCTTGTCGACCTTTCAGGGGAAGACCTAAATTGGCATCTTTACCTCTCAAGCCGGGCCAGTGATCGAGGAACCATTTCAACAATGGGGTCTAGAATTCATCGGTACACTCGAATCATGTTTCTAGTGTTGGTCACACGCATGTGCTAATCGCCACTCGACTACGTCACCAAATGGGTGGAAGCTATTCCAAATAAGAGCACTACTTCAAGGTTGTGCAACTTCATCAAAGAGAACATCTTGGTAAGGTATGGTGTACCTAACAAGATTGTAATGTATAATGCTTCAACTTCTCCTCAACTCGAGATAATGGATTTCTCGCCACGGTATGGCATCTCTCTGGCTCATTCTTCGATTATTACCCCCAGTGAAATGGACAAGCGTAATCCACCAACAAAATCTGTGACTATCATAAGGAAGTTGGTCAATGAGTCTCAATAAACCGCATAAGAAGCTTTATGATGCTCTTTGGGTAGACAGATCACACCTAAAAGAGCCATTGGAATGTCTCCTTTTCAAGTGGTGTATGGAATGGAAGCTCAATCGCCATGACAAGGAACCGCCACCTTGCACTGGCCGATGAAAGGCCATCAAGATACTAGTTTCAGTGATGCTCGATAAAAGAATCATGTACTCGCACAAACCGAACGAGGATAGATTGAGGTCAGCTGACAGATATCTCGCTCACCAAAGCAGAAAGGTAAAGGTTCTATTTGACAAGAAAGCTAGGTTCGTAGAGTTCCAAGTTGGAGATACTGTGTGTTATGGGACAAAAGACATGAACCTTGTGGCAGCCATGGAAAATTTGATTCCCGTGGCTCTGACTATTCAAGATAAGACACTTTCACGGGTAAGAACTCTTTCTATCTTGATTACATGGATGGTTCTCCCCTTCCACTTCCTTATAGTGGGCGTATTTGAAGTTGTTCAAGTCCTAGGTGACTAGGGGTCCCTTTGTATATTCCTTGCATGTGTTTTTTGCTTTTCCGCTTTCGGTGTGTTTCCCTTCGTTGTCGTGTGTGTCATCTCTCGTGCTGGTTTGTTTTGACTCCTTTGCCCAATGGATAAGGCAATCGTCTGCTTCATCGAGTTTGTCTAAGTTCTTTCCTTGTCTCATTCCAGAATTTATACCAAGTCATCCCCAGAGCATGAGCCACCATTGTCCACTCAAAATTCCCGCTCCGATAAGAGTAAAATTTTCAAAATTTTGAGTTTAAGTGTTTTTCTCTCGAAATGCCTAAGTCGTGAAATTAAAAAAATGTGTGTTTTGGGTCATTTTGTGTGATTTTCGGCCTCGCTGGAACTTTTGTCCCATCTGTCCCAAGTACGAAAGTGCATTCTGCTACCCGACCGCACGAAATCCCCGGCCGCCCCATTTTCGCCCGTCTGACGAGAGTTTTGTCCCAAGTGTCCCAAAACTTATTTTGCATGTTGTTCCAATTTTGGCCGAATCATCCTTCCCACGTACTTCGCACTTTCCTGTCGTCCCAAATGTCCCAAAGTTAAAAAGTGCGAGCTTTCCCATTTTCTACGCCGATTTTCCGAATCAACCGCCCTTTCGCGCAATTTTGTCCCAATCCGCCCCATTTTAAAAAGTGCGAGCTTTCCCAATTTCGGCCGAGCCGGTCAAGTCGCGTACTTCGGAACTTTTTGTCCCGAATGTCCCAAGTCCAAACGGGCCCTTTGTTCCAATTTCGGCCGAAACACCCGAATCGCGTACTTTCGCACATTTTCGTCCCATTTGTCCCAAATGCATTTGTGCTGCGTCCTCTCCTGCTTCGCCCGAACTCGGCCGAGCCGCAGTGTTTCGCGTATTCGCCCTCACATGTCCTGCGTACCAAGTGTCATTCACACTTAGTTTTTCCCGCCACTCCGAGTATGATGCTTTTCAAATTGGTGGTTGTGTATTCAATGCACATTAAAGTCATTCCTCTCTCCAAACGGCTATATAACGAGCATTCCCTTTGCATTTTTCGCATTGCTTCCATGCTATCTTTGCTCGAACCCTCGCAATTTGAAAACCCGCGCAATCCCCTCCATTTGCAAATTCCTTCCGTAAGTCTAGGTCGCAGCTCCGAGGCTATCAATATGAAGATCAAGTTCCAGGACAGAGCAAATTTCTCCGCTTGAGTCTCGCCAAGCAATATAGGGGACAACGAAGCTCGTCATCTCGACTTCGGTGATTTTTGGGCAAGAATGACAGATGCAAACCCTACACCAATGGCACAGATGATTAATGATAGTGGTTTAGCTTTTGCCGGAGGATTCCCAATCTCAAGACAACAGCCGATGACAAAGCTTTCATGTGGAGCTCACTTCGACCCCGCTTCGAGCGAATTGACAAATGTACATGGGGAACTCATTGCTGCCGACGCTGCGCGCCATTAGCGCCGCTCGAGGATTCCGGAGATGGACAATGCTATAGTCGCCTCCCGGGATCAAGCACAAAGCTATGTTCGACCAAGACAAAGGACAAATATAAGGCGCGAGTGGCGAAGTCTTGGTCAAGAACCCTAAGAAAGGTGCTTCGCCTAACCAAAACCCTCTTCCGAGCAGATTTCAATGAAGAATCACCGACTTCATAATCCTCCGGCTCTGGTTATGGGTTTGCCCTCCACCAATGAGTTTCATTTCTCGATGTGCCCGCCATCAAGATGGTGTGCGAGGGAACACAAAATATCAACTCGGCAGAGATCATCGCATGAATTTGGCGAGCAGCTATCCAACGTTCGAAAAACAAAGAAGTTCTATATGACTTCATATCCGATGTATACCCTAGCAAAGATCCGTGCAAAGTGGTTTGGTTTCTCCTATATGATGCACACAAAGATGATCCAAAGTTGTATGCCTATTGCCCGCAGCTCACCTCGAGAGACCAAAGAACCGCAATTTCAAGGGTCAATGATGCTTTCACCATGTACGTGGTCGATTGCTCAAGGTGATACCGCTAAGAAGGTTTTCGATGAAGCCATGAACCCGATATCGCAAAGATGGAGCCTATTTCATTCAATTCAGAAATTTTCCTATATCAAAGCTTCACGCTATGAAAGCACTCCTCTACGGCTTCCCATGTTCTCGCAATGACAAATGGCCTTGATTGAAATATGCAGCAACTAGACAAGTTGCATGTAACTTGCAGAGACAAGAAGATTTCTCGGCTTGCACTTTCCCATCTCTCTCGGGAAACTACACATGCAAAACACTCGATGCTCGTAACATGAAAGAGCCCCGTCCCTATCATCGTTTCATTTCTTCAAGCCAAGAACCTGTTTTGACTTGAAGAAGTTCATCGAATGTAACATCAAGATAGTCTATCATCATAGGGCGATACGTAAGACTACCGGGCCGATCAGTGCGTATGATTTTCGCTTAAGAAGGCATCAGGCAGGTTCTCCCCGCACCGATCCAAGAACTCGCCTCAGTACTCAAGTTCCCGAAGGTCTCCAGTGATGACAATTTGATCTATACTCTTATGAGTATGAAAATGTGATTAAGCACACCCTCTCCGGAGGACTCGGATTGAACAGAAAGAGAGAGATGATCTGGGCCGAGATTCTTGCTCCAGCCTTAATCGTGACTAGGGTCTCGGTTCAAGAAGAAGATCCGAGAATTCAAGAGGCACTCAGAGAATCTAGCTCCAAGGATGATTCGACACCCATAAGAGAGGCATCGCCCAGTAGTCCGAACACCAGCTGAAAACCCCTCCCCTCAATGCAACTCGGTGACCTCGTGGAATCTACTCCTTCTCCATCTACCTGTATACAGAAGAAACTCAAAGAGGTAAAGAAGGAGCCTCGCAGAGAATGATCCTCCAAGAAAACAGTAGAGTTGCCTATAGGGCCGTAGAGAACATCATTGTTCTCAAAGTGAAAGTGAAGAAAGTGAGATGCCCACTCCCGCAAATGTTCCTCGAAGACCCAAAGAGATAAGGACAAAGAGGTCCAGAGCACTCGAACTTCCGGGTGCTATTGATTCTTCTACCGCCATCGCCTCCAAAGGTTTCTACTCACGCCTCAACTTGAGTCAACAAATGCTGTGCACTCCCGAGTGTCATGAGCTCCTCGTCTCTTGGTCCCCTTGCCCTCCCCTGCGCAGATTCTTCTTCCTCTTTTTGCTTGGGTGCAACCTCTCGTCGACAAAAGGAAGAGGAAATCCTCCTCTCAAAGCTTGGGACCAAATTTTGATGTCAGAAGCACTTGTTGGGCACCACTCCTTCTCGTGCAAGAAAGCCGTAACCACCTCCGTAATAGTGTCTCGATGCCCAAGGTCAGCAATTCTTGAGATTGCTAAGCCTACAAGAGACAAATCAGAATCGACTTGCCGACATCCGACTTAGAGCTTTCAAGGATCCCTATGGGAGAGTCTACTCCTCGAAGGTGAAATTCACAACCTCCGTGAAACAAATACAAGAGTCATCGGAAGGGTAGAGAAAGGGCAAAGCAGACTATCAATGTACCGGAAGAACAAGCCCAAGTTCTCACAAGTTTTATCAAGTCACTCTTGTCTAAGGACAAAGTTTTGACCCTACCCCTTGACCGCTCTACCGCCTCCTATATTCTAAGCCAAGATGAAGTGCAAAGTATTAAAGATATGCACAAGTATTCTGTCTATGGCAGAGCTATCAAGCCATGGTGGATGACATGCTTGTTGTCAAGGGCTAAACTTCATCGATGAAGCTTTAAACTACATGGAAAGGTAGACAATTTGCAATGAAGCTATCCTCTACTATCGGGGTTATGGATAAAGAGCTTAAACTCGGAGCAATTGCAGTAGACCTTCGCCTCATGGGACAAGATGATGAGAACATCTTATCGGCGAATAAGATTTTCGATGATGCCAAAGACAATCTATCAAAATCCCGGGTCTACAACAGAGAGTGGAAAATCAAAGTCCTGAGGAGGAGTCATGGGAGAAATGAAGAACAATTGGCGTATGGGAGAAGCTTTCAAGACACTCGGCAAATGCCGCTTTCAAAGATATACATTGTCATCTTCAAGATGAAAACTCGTGCTTCCTTTTCCCGCAAGAAATCAAAGCTCGCCCGAGCTTTTGTCAAAGATCATCTATTCAAGGAAAGCTCCATCTCTAAGGAAAAGATGAAGGAAATTTGTTCTCTTCACCGCTATCAAGAAGCAAACAAAGATTATCATACTCACGCCGAGTTTGATAAAGAGATGGAGAAATGTCTCGGGATTTTGGACTCGCCTCGCAGCCAACACGCTACCCCTCGTGGCAGAGATATAGCCGAGTCATCAAGAAATTCAGCAAATGGATTCTCAAGACAAAGTGGGTCCCTCCCAAGAATCGCCACCTGTCTCCTTCTCCTTTCTTTCTTCTTCTTCCCATTCTTTTCGTATTCTTTCAGTAATCAGTTAAGGTATCAACTAACCAACGGTCCTTAACTATTCTTTAGTTAAAAGAAACGGTTACGAAGAGTAACCGACTTGAAGCTATATAATGGCCTTTCCACGCCATTTTGAAAGGAGGAAGAACTTGGATATTTGTCGAAAGTGTAAATAGAACTTAAAGAAATCAATACAAAAGGGCTTTCCATTCTTTGTCTATCTAATTCTTGTTATCTCTATGTTTTCCTTTAATATTGTGGAGATCATTTTGTTCCTAACTCGTTAGTCTCTCCGATCGCATACACTGTTCAGCTTTGCAAATACAAAGATCTTGTACAACCAAGAAGGAACTTTGTGTCCTTGATTAATAAATCAAGAAGGTTATTTATGGAACTTTGTGTCTTTAAATTTAATCTCATTCACCAACGCAAATGATCTTGTCTTAAATTCTTTGAAGCTTCGCATACACGAGGAATTATTCTACTATCTATAATTCTAAATGTTGCTATTCTCGCTCATCTTCTTATTCCCTTTCCTCGCTCCCTTGTGTAATTGATGATCCTTGTGGAAAACACTTTCGTAAAATCCAAGTTTGACCATAAAACAATGTTCGTACATTTGTAAATAAGTTCGCTTTCAATAAGGGAACCTCTCCCATTAAAGAGGAGGGACTTCTTGTCCCCGACTGCTGCTCTTCTAAAATTCCTATTTGACGACCAACAAAGCTCAACCACTAGCTGTTAATGCCTCCGATAAAATCTACCCCCAAATCTGTCTTTCTGCATCAATCCTTGGTTTGGTACCTTGAAGGAAGAGGAAGCGATGGACACTGGATCGAAACTGATCTGGTTGTTAAGACAAATAGATCTTGCGTATCAAGGCCTCAAGACATTTCCTCCATCTAGTTGGTGAGGCCGAGATCTTTCCAATGGCATTAGATTTGTAATATTTCGAGCCCTGAGTCAAAAGATATGGCCCCTCGAAGTTTGTATCGGGTCTGTACAGGAGGGCAGAAAAACAACTTGAAAAATGGGTCCCCTTTTGAGATGGGACATGTGGTACCCTTTAGAACAAAATCAAACTTGTGGGTTCATAATTTATCTTTCCCTCATTCTTCCAATTCCCCACTTTGGATTTGACTCGGTTCAAACTTTGACTTTTCCTTTACCTTGTTCCGTATGTGATCTCGTATGTACAAAATGTTTTCCTTCATATTTTCTCTATGTGTGGGTTGTCTTGACCAAATTTGCTTGGGGGTGAATTTGGGATAACAATTTGGCAACTCACAGGGACATCTGCTTGCTAGATGAAGAGACTAGTGGCCTTGAAGTATCCATTGGGCATGGAGTCTTCCTGATAAACACGAAACTGATTTGAACTTTTGAAGATATGATTCCTGAGCCACTTGGAAACCCGCTGAAACTTGGAGTTGATCTTCGCCAAAAACCATTATAATGCACTGTGCAAGAGCAAAACAACAACACCAAAAACTATATACAAACTGGAAATCATACATGCTCCAAATGGAACATGCAGAGTGTGTAAAAACACTTCTTCTCTGAAAACAAACCTACCTATACTACTCTAACCAAGAGCAAAGGAGCTCAAATAAAGTCTCGTAACTAGAAGGAGAAATAACTTCCCTTCCTAAAAATGGCAGCCATGCAACCGATTTGCACCGAACATGACTGTTGGATGAGTGAAAAATTGACAATAAACCGATCCTCCACCCAAATTATCAAGGTATCAACATTAATGGAAAATACCTCCTCAAGCTGATCTGCATTGGACTCCTTGAGGTATTGATGGTGACCCTTGGTACTTTGATGCTCATTCTCATGCCCTCAAAGTAGGTATGATGGGTTTTGGTTTTTTCTTTGGGCCGGAATGAAGACAAGTACTGATTTGGCACGATCTCGATCCTTTGGATGTGCCCATTTCTCTCGAAATTCAACTCCAAAATGAATTCTTCTTGTGGACCTTCATGGATGGATGGTTTGGGAGGGATGACGACATCCTCGTGCCTTTTCTCTTCCTCCTCCTTTAAAGAACATGAAAGATCCGAGATCTTCCAACGTTGGTTCTAGAGGGCTATTATGAAGTGTAGGTTGATGTTCCTAAATTTTCTCCTCCATGGTAGAAGGCTCATGTGCATGGAAGATGGATGGAGGAGCAAATGATGTAATCTCCTCAGGCTCCTCTCCATCAAGACAATCCTCCAAATTAGACATATAATCCGCCTCCTCCATGGTGTCCTTTGAATCAGAATTTTCTCACCATGGTTCCCCTCATCTTCAAACATGAATTTTGAAAGATCAAACTCTTCCTCAACATTAGAGTTTGAAGGGGATGAAGTGGGAGGAAGAACTGAAGGTTCTTCTATGGCCTGCTCCACACTTGGAGCCTCTGAAACTGTATGGTCCTCCTCCACAACCGGAATGTACTCCTCTTCTTTTGGATTAGGAGTAGCTCCTTCCCCTGCTTGTGTTGTAGCTTCCACCACTTTTAGCTTGACCTCAACCTCCTCCATAGGCTTAACCAATAAGGGAACCTTTGAAAACTCAAATTTAGTAGCCCAACTCTTCAGATTTTCTATCATTTCTTCTCTGTTGGGTTCCTCTATTTGATGTTCTCCTTGGCTAGTTTTTTGGAGTCTCTTCCCAACATGGACTTGGGAAGGTAAGAGGAGTGGTGGGTGGGGTCTCCACTAGTTGTTTCCTTGTTTGTGGTGGAGGGGAAGGTATTTCTTTTGGCTCTTGTAGAGGGGAATTGGGTTTGGAAGGGAAAAGGGTAGAGAAACTGAGGTGGGATGGAAGACTAGGAGATGGAGAAATGAAATCAACACTTGGGGCAGCAAGTGAGGGGCTTGACTCTTGATCATGTTGAAATGATAAAGACTGAGGAAGAGAAAATGAAAGGCAAGGAGCTGGTGATTGACTTACCCATTGACAAGGTTATCTTGCACTTTTCTCATAAGCCTCATCTCCTCACTCATTGTGTAAAGTTTGAGAAAACATTTCAACCATGAAGTCAAACTTCTCTTGAGGGTTGTAATGTCTTGGAAAAGGGCCTTCCCATGGACAAGGTGCCCTACAACCAATCTCGAATGCCTTCATTCGTACTATGCCCCTTAATTGAACCATGTTAGCCTCCATTTTTTTAATCTTCTCTAGCAGATCAACATCCTCTGCATAACTATCACCATCATATGCGTCCCCTTGTCCTTGATAAGCTTCATAGTCAAACTAGTTTTGACACTACTCATATGGGTAAGCATAATGGTTTTGGATTTGATTATAATGTTGATCTGGAGGAGTTGGGAAATACATTAGAGGTGGACTATATTGTTGTAAGTGTGAGTTCCATGAAGGGAATGAAGTCATGATTGCACAACCTCATGGAATGGGAGAAAATGAAAGAGATGGAAGAAGAAATGGATGGAAAAGGTCTGCAACTTAGAGAATGGGTTTTTGACTAGATGGAGTCGCCAGATGTGCCTCCAAAGGCTGAAATCTTCACCAAGAGCACATCGAACTTGATGAAGTGAAGTGGTAAGGTGCTTCAGACCTGTCCCACCAGGCATGCCAAAACTGTTAATGTGAAATCACAACACCTCCAAATGAGTTATGGATCTGATTTTCTAAGGCAAGGTCATTTGGTGTGATTTGTATAACATGGGACCATCTCTCAAGTTGTCGACTTGTAGACTTGAAATGGCCCTCCCGGAGAAAGTCGGCTTCTTCTTCCTAATTCTAGCACTAAACTACTTATAAGGAAGGAAATGCTATTATCTACTCGTAATCTAACAATTCCAAGGAGACAGGGAGAGAGAAAGTGCATAAAGAGGGAAATCCTACACTAACGAGGTGATAACACTAAGAAAAGGGAAGTGCTGGTCACAATCTCAGCTGCTTGAAGTGGAGAGAGGTGAGCAGAGGAGAGGGTGGACAAGATGCACCACAGACCAGAGATAGATTTCACACATAACACCACTTCAAAACCCATTAAACACAGCTCCCAGGACCTGCAACAAACATCAGAATATGCACAGTATACCCTGCAACGATGAGAGGTGAGGAGAGATAGTAAAATAAGCAAAGGATGGACAGATGCATCACAAAATATAATTTATTGCTCCAAAAGTTCACACAGTACATCGTTAGTGGGCAAGAGGCAAGAGAATGTCATTACAGAGCCGTGAAATGAGGTCCAAACTCCATTTTCAACCCCGGGAAGAAAAGAGAGAGGGGGCAAGGAGAAGAATGAACAACAACTTTTACAATGAATCCTACCCCTGTATTTATAGATTTGATCGGAGAGAAGAAGAGAGAGAGAAGCAGGAAAAGCAAGTTGAAGCTCAACCACCACTATTAATGCCTCGATAAATTTTTCCCCTAATCCATTTTTTGTATCGATCCTTGGTTCGGTGCCTTAAAAGAAGAGGAAATGACATAAACAAATTGGATCTGATCTGGTTGTTGAGACAGATGGATCCTACATTGAAGGCCCGAAGACATTTCCTCCATCTGGTTGGTGAGGCCGAGATCTTTCCAATGACATTAGATTTGTAATATTTTGAGCCCTGAGTTGAAAGATACAACCCTCAAAGTTTGTATCGAGTTTGTACAAGAGGGCGGAAAAACAACTTGAAAGATGGGACATGTGGCACCCCTTTTAGAGAAAAAATCAGACTTGAGGGTCCACAATTTATCTTTCCCCCTTTCCTCCGATTCCCCGCTTTGGCTTTGACTTGGGTTCAAACTTTGACTTTTCCTTTGCCGCATTCTCGAATGCAAGCCAGTAGGTACGAAACATTTTCCCTTCATATTTTATCTGTGTGGGGTTGTCTTGACCGAATTTTGTAGGGGGTGAATTTGGGATAACAGTTCCCTACGCTCCCCGTGCTTTTGGGCTATCACATCCGGGCGTAGTCACTTAAGAGCCATGAGGCCCAAACACACAAGTATCTCCAACGACTTGAGGGTCCACAATTTATCTTTCCCACTTTCCTCCGATTCCCCGCTTTGGCTTTGACTTGGGTTCAAACTTTGACTTTTTCCTTTGACGCATTCTCGAATGTAAGCTCGTAGGTACAAAACATTTTCCCTTCATATTTTATCTGTGGGGTTGTCTTGACCGAATTTTGTAGGGGGTGAATTTGGGATACTTGTTCCCTACGCTCCCGTGCTTTTGGGCTATCGCATCCTAAGGCGTAGTCACTTAAGAGCCATGAGGCCCAAACACATAGTATCTCCGACGGGTGATTTCTTAGACTCAGTAGCACCTAGAGACGTCTCTTCGCTCCAAGACCTCCACATCAAGGCCCTCTACAAAATATTCTCGCGGTTTACTTCATCTTCGTCTGGTTCTCTCGTTGTGCTATTGTTTGTAAACGTGAGAAATAGTATAGTTTAGTCGATGTAGGGCTACCGGTGGTTGTAGTTTACAAACGAAGCTTGTGGGACCGGACCAACTACACCAACATGTTAGGGTGGCCTAGTGAATGCTAATGGAGAATTTTTTTGGTTCTCTACGCTCCTCGTGCTTTTGAGCTACCTCCCAAGCATAGTCCCTTAAGAGCCTAAGGCCCAAACATGCCATATCTTCGATAGGTGATTTCTCAGACTCCATGACACTTAGATATGTCTTGTTAGATCCAAGACCTCCATTTCGGGCCCTCTATGAAATCCTCTCGCGGTTTTATCCGTCTCCATTCGGTTATCTCGTTGTCTTTATTATTTGTAAATGCATGAAATAGTGCGGTTTAGTCGGTGTAGGGTTGCAGAGAGGCTGTAGTTTGCAAACAGAAGCTCGTGGGACCGAACTAACTACGCCAACACGTTGGGGTGGCCTAGTGAACACTAGTGGAGGCTTCGTTTTTGTTCCCTACGCTCCCCATGCTTTCGGGCTACCCCATCTGGGCATAGTTAATTAAGAGCCCTAATGCCCAATCACGCCATATCTTTGACGGGTTATTTTTTAGAATTTTTGGCACCTAGAGATGTCTCGTCGAGATCTCGAGAGCTCCACATCGGGGCCCTCTACGAAAGCCTCTCACGGTTTTCTCTGTCTCCTTTCATACTTGATTCGAGTGTAAGGTTTTCCATTGCAATCACCCGAATAATATAGGTGGTGAAATAAGAATTTTAATAAGATATTTTTACAATATAGGTGGTGAAATGAGAATTTTCTTTGTTGTTCCTTTCTAATATTTAATTTGTCTTAGCTTCACTTGGCTTCAAGAATAATAAATTCTCTATGATTACTACAACCACGTGAAGGTGGAAGCTTTTTAGTACCACTAACCTACATAAACATGTTAGTAAGCAATTAAATAGAATTTTAAATCATACAAAATTTAAACAAAATCATTTAAATAAATATTCAAATTACATTCATGAAGAACATACCTTTACAAATTCATTCCAATGAACCGCAAAGATCAACTCTATTCATGACAAAAGTAGCAAGAATTGCTTCATGATCCGATTCACGAACCTTCCATGATTTTTATTTGATGGCCGACCTCGATATTTGATCAATTTAATATTTTTCGCAAGGACCAAATGTGAATAGTGAAGTATCTTTTGATGTACTTCATAGTCTTCAAACAACCAAATGTTTGATTTTTTGATAGGATATCATGGAAGCCAAGTTTTAGTGACTACCACCGATCCAAAGGGATACTCAAGGTCTTCACCATCAATGACTTTGGAATTCAAAAAAATTCCCCTCTACACAACGAGATAAGAAGTAATCTATTCCCTCTTCCTTAAATTCCATCGCAATAATTACAAAAACGTGCCCTATGTATCACAAATTAAAATCGGATTCGATTAATTTATAAATACATTAAGAGTTGACCATTTAATAATTTATAAATCTAAAACATGACATGTACAATGTTATTGACTAACTCAAGACGTTTACGTCTCTCTATTACTTTCATTAGTGTTTTTCTATTTAGCTTCAAAGCACTACTTATTTTTCTAATCAAGCATTTATTAACTATTTTATCACTTACTATACAATTAGTTAGTGCACGTCATGTAGCATTACTATCTTTGGTGCATCTTTTGCCACCTACAGTTTGGTATGCTTTATGTATGTTTTCAACAATTTATGCATTTTGATAAAAACATTAGATGTTCTTAACCCCAGGGTCTTCATTATAGGTCTCATCTTAATTAATTTCATCAATGAAACAAATAATTGACATCTTTATGTGTCATTTAAATTCTCAAAGTAATTATCCCAAATTCCACTAGCTTTTCTTCTTAATTCTTTCGGACATTTTGTTAGGAATTGGTTTTATAATGTTTTCATCAATTTCAATTAAGTGAATTGGTTTTCTTCACGAAGCGGAAGGAGGTGCTCTTAGAGGTGAAGATTCGTTTACAGGTTACTTTCTTCATTTAGTGTTTTCATACAAATTTTGGGGTTAACATTTGGATTCTCAAGTAAGGGTTCAACAATTGGATTCATATCAATTTCTTCATCCATACTAACATTATCATTCAATTCAATATCATTATTCATTACAAAATCATTATTCTTTACATTTTCATTATGTATTTCATCCCAATTTTCTAATACATTAGATACATTTGATATAGTGGATGTACCTTTGCCTTGCTTAAAGTTTTTACATTCTCTTCAATTTTTTTATTCTCTTCTCTTCTAATTGCTCCGTTGTCTTATTCTTGAATTTCCTCTTGTCTTTAGCTCAACGTTTATCACCCATGATTAGAAAAAATCAACTAGTGGGGTAGGAGAAAAAATGAAATACTAAAAATTCGTGCAAGAATGTAGAGAAAATTGCGAGACAAAACAATGTTTGCAGAATTCCCATGAAAGAGATGAAAGGGATGTTGGGGGCCACAATATATAAAACAAAGAAAACACGTACGCGTTATGTAACACGTACGCGTTATGTAACACGACGCGTTATGTAACACATACGCATTTTACATTTTCTCTTTTCCCAAGCCATGCCTCGAGGCTTGGGATTTGGTTTGATCCCAAACCCGAGGCATGGGCTCGCACAAACACAACAAACAAACAAGTTTTTACAAGAAAATGTAAAAATGTCACTTCATCTATGATAAATCAAAATAAAACAATCGATCCATTTTAAAAAAATTATACCACGACGTAGAGCAGAGTCTCTTCTTTCTAAAAATATAATTTTTCAATTTTTTGACTAATATAAGGTTTCCATATTATTTATTTTCTAACTATTCCTTTTTATAGCTATTTTTTAAAGTGTAAATATGTCTATCTTTCATCGTGTATATTTTTTTAGGTAATCTAAATTAAAAAAATTATATTAGCCCAAACTAGGCATAATTCTATACATATTCAAAAAAAAAAAAATCTAATTTTTGATATTTTTTGAGGTAGTTAGGGGGGCACGGTCGGAGCTCCATTATTTTTCAAAACATAAAATTTATGTACTAGAAAAATCATAAATAAAAAAATATTCGCTAAAAAAATCTTTAAAAAAATGGAGCCCAAACTAGATGCTCCTAGCTATCTTTTTACTAAAGGGTTTTCAAAAATACTAAATGGTGCTCAAAAAATGGTGGGGGCATGAAAGTCACTCTATTATGTTTTTTAACAAAAACAGGAGCATCTGTTGGTATTTTAGTTGTTTGACCCACTTAAACTTATCATTTTCAATAAAATTTAGTAGCTTAGAAACTAGACTCAAAATGATACGATTCATATTTCTACAACATCTTCCAATTTTGAGTGTAACTATTTCAAAAACTCGTACAAGTTGAAGTTTTTTTTTTTTAGAAAAATGCATCCACTTAAGACCCCCTTTTGGCCCCCCAACTTGGTGCACTTACCCACCTATCACTTTTTTTTGGTGATTTTTGAATATTGATGCCATCACAACGTTGATGGGGAGAACTTCACATGAATTCGGTTCCTCTGGATGCTACTTGCACTCCACATCTTCATGTCTCTAAATGCTATAGATAAAACTACAAACTCATTTTCACTTCAGCAATATTTTTCTACCACTCCTTACATTCACATATATACCTATAAATTGTTTCTGCATCGTCTTGATCAACAACCCTACTCTCCTTCAAAGGATTTCCATATACAACATCATGTTGTTTGAATTTTGAGTTTCACATCAAGTTTCTACTTTCTATTTTCGCTGCCCCTGCACTTTTCCACCATCTAACCGCTTCATCTTCACCCCTCTTCCTCTCCCAATGTTTCTCTCCTTCCAATATGAATCCTTCAAAATATATCCTTTTTGTTTCCATCGTACATTTCACATACGATTGCTATTTTATATACCATGTAACCATTACTAGTAGTAGTCAATTGTTCCTTATTAATATGTTCAATTAATGCATGCATGCCTATATCATCATATTCTATATGATATATATCAATTAAATATTATATTTTGCTCCTAAAGTAAATACATCGATTGGTTGAATGTCCTTTAGTGCAAAAATAGTCACAAAAATTATTACCATAAAATTATATAGGTAATGGCTTTGAAGTTTTGTACTCGTTGATTGATTGTAAAGTGATCATATAGAATTCTAACAACTTCTAGATAATTTTTGTTAACTATTGTTGAGTCTTGTACATTTCTTACGCTCCATTGTCTTGGTATTATTTGTAGGTTGTGACTTGTGATCAATCTTTGTGTTTGGAAAAAAATTTCAACTGGACGTAGTTATATTACTCTTGCTCATGGAAAGAAAGGAATACATTAAAGAGTATTTTGTCTTTGAGTATTTCTAATATATTATAATTAAAAAAATTAATCTCAATATGTGGTGGTTAGTAATTCATCCTTATTCTAAAGGTTTAAAACCTAAGGATATAATCCTTTATGTTTCATTTCAATATTATTTTAAATGAGATAACTCTGAAAAGGTAACACTAGGACCAATGTTAATCAAAACAATGACCCAAAAAATCATCCAATAATGCAAGAAAAGATAAAATAGACAAAATAATGTAAATAACCATTCAAACATGTAGTATTCTAGGATTCGTAGAAATAGCTTAAGTAATAATTTTTCATAATTTGCATTATGAAATAAAGTAACATAAAACAATCATAAGTGGCGTCAGGGTATATGTTTCTATCGAATAATGTGATCTAGGAATTAAAAAAATAAAATTGAAAAATACAAGCTAGAACATAATGTAATAATGGGTTTAATGTATCCCAATAATCGACATGAACATATGTTTAGAGACCCTTAAGCCTTTTTGAAATTTTATCAATGTATTTTACATGATAGTCACCTTGGAATTATGTATAAATATAGGTTGGGAAGGAACATTAATTGGAATAAAATAATTTAAAGAAGGTTGTACAACATGAGGATGTATTATGTAAACTCTAGAAGGATGGAATAAAACACATGAGGTCCATGTTGGGTAGGGAGGAGCTGGGGTATCACACAACTATATACACTACTAGGAGTAATAACAATAGGAGAAACAATAGAATCAAGCTCAATATTTGTATTTAAAACATTATTTTTAATGTAAGCATTTGAAACAATAGGAGGAAGATTACGAAAACAAAAATATATTAGTGCATTCATAAACCTACCAATATCCAAGGGATTTTTCATAGATATTTTTAATAGTTTTAAAAGAGTAAATCATAACTATCTTACATAAGTCTAATTTAGCTTCATAGTCATAATCATCTCTCTCACAATGTGTGTAGTTTCAAGTAAATCATAACTATGTTGCAGTGCAATTTAGCTTCATAGTCATAATCATCTGTAAGTACTGTGTGTGTGTGTTATGATCCATAATGCATATTGGTATCAATGATAGAACACATTTTGGAAACACGATAATATACTAGGATTCAACTTATATTTGTAAAAAAAGATAACAAGTCCATGGAATATAGGAATCAAACCTCTAATTGAGTAATATGGAACTAATGGTTATACCTAATGTACACCAAATGTGAAACCTTAGGTTAAGCATGATTTGGCTATAATTTGTCAAA
Organism: Taxus wallichiana var. yunnanensis; assembly: GCA_018340775.1. NCBI lineage: Eukaryota > Viridiplantae > Streptophyta > Pinopsida > Cupressales > Taxaceae > Taxus > Taxus wallichiana. The sequence goes on along the minus strand of CM031233.1, from coordinate 166,864,131 downwards.
AAAACCTTAGGTTTTATACTCGATATAAGAGTTCACCAAAATGTAGATGTGGAAGTTGTTTTATATACATAAATTCACTAAACTAACTACAACACATTGTAATCACACCTAATTCATATGTAATCAACTCCTAAAGATCTAGTTACATAAATATGGATAATATAAACCATATAAAAAAAAGTACAATGATAAAGTGCAATGAGAATTAGGGTCATGTAGAATACTAATTTATTTCACACACTTTTGAAGACAAGTGTCGAAATCCGAGAGTAAGGTGGTCGCCTAAAAACATCCAAAGCATAAAATGCGGTTGACCATTTTTCAACTATTGACCATTTACGCATTGAGAAAAAGGTTACATCACTGGGCAAATATGGTTCTATGCATGAAAAACTTAATCTAATCTCACAAATATGTCATTTGTTCCATAATATGTACAAACATGTTCCTCTTGTATTGATCACTTACAAACTACTAGAAAATCAACCTCTTTTTTTTGAAACCTAATGTAGTCTCTAGGTATACAAAAACATGAGGAAAATAAATGTTTTTGGGGGCTAGTAATAAATGAAAGGAAATTTGAGCTTCCTTAATATTTATAAGTGTTGGAGTGAAAAAAATTCTAACTATTAGCCAAGTACAAAGATTGCATGTAAAAGGGTATGCACTTTGGTAGTAAAGAGTCATGGAAAGAGAAGAAGGAACACAAAGAAGTACACGTGCAAGAATAAATCCACTATAGGACAATGTGTGGAATCATGTACTCAAAGGAATAAAATAGGTTAAAAGCGCAAAGGTGTGCATAATATAGAAAAGAAGGTAAGCGCATGAAGGCTCATGCATATGCACATAAAGTTAAGGACTTAGCCATTTTCAGAGAAAGGCTAAAAATAGGAAAGAAAGTAGGATGTCATGACATACAAGTAAGGTCTAGAAATAGAAAAACACATGCAAGGAAAGATAAGGAGGGTGCATGAAGGAAACCTATTAATAGGAATAAAGCATGGGTGAGGCCGAGCTATATATAGCTCAATCTATAGTTAAAGAAAGTTGTAAAGGCATGCAACCTATTATTACCACATATATTATTAGGAAAATGCATGTAAGTGATGGAGGAAAGTCCCCACCATGTATAAATAGGTGTAGCAATCCATGTAATATTGGGTTTTGATAATGTAGAGGTGATTATGTAAGTGCGTGTGAGCTATTAGGATGCACGCATAGGTTCAACACTTGGATGTGATTAAACTATGGATGTAATAAGCATGTTTGTTATGGAATAAAAAGTGTTCGATGGAAAATTGTATTTAGTTACAAGAATTAGTAGATCTGAGCATGGTATTATGGGAATTCAAATCTTATTGGTAATTGTCTATGATGATTAGTTTCCTTATTATATGTGTTGTCTTTACTTGTTATGTTGTATCTTCATTCTTGCATGTTATAATGGTTATGACGATCATATGTATGGTCTAAACAAATATTGATAAATAACTAAAGAGGACTTGATGTTGTTGTTAGGAATTAACAAATAAATATGCAGAAATAATTCCTCAAATCATAGCAGTAGGAAACTATTTAGTAGATTTGTACTTGCAAAAATATAACAACATAAATAAACAATGCACAAAATAAGACAAGACAAGATTTAACGTGGTTCACCCAATGTGGGCTACGTCCACCAAGAACTTGCTCGATTTTATCATCACAGTCTTCTCTCAGTTACAATTGCACAACAATCACTCATGAAAATTCCCAAAGATGTTAAACCACATCTAAGACTCCTAGATCTTTTTTTATCACTCAAGATATATAAGGATGCCCCTAATACCTATATTTATAAAATTACAATCCTTCTAGAGTAGTTCTATATCTCGACCATAGAAAAGTCATTTGAAAAAATCATGACTTCAAAAAAATTTTGACCTTTCAACTTCTCACAAATGAAAATTCATCACTGTGACAACACCCGATTAATCATGCTTAACAACAAATATGCTAAATTTTACAACATGAAAAATAGTAGACGACCCATGCGAATGCTCCTTTGAAGTCTCCAAACTTAATGACCTATTCAAACTCTAACACTTTAATGATGATTCCGGAAGATCAAAAATAGGTTCCATACCCCAACAACCCACTTGGAGACTTTTCCCATTGAGAAAATTTCTCAACCCTTCATTATCATGCATGAAGGCAAACCAAAGTTCAAAAAAAAGAGACTTCAACATATCCTTGTATGTGATGCCTTGGTCATCATAGCCATAGGATTCTAATTGGTATGAATCTTTTCCAGACTTCAACTTATCTTCTTCCAAAGTTTCCTTGATGAAATGACATCTCATAAATGTGCTTCCCTAGAGTGGAAAATAGATTTATTCACCAAATTAATAATGCTCGACTATCACTTTTAGTCCCCAAATGCCCCAACTCATTAAGAAATTGTTGTAGCCAAATCATCTCCTTGGTTTCCTATGTGGTAACAACATACTCGAGCTATGTGGTTGACAAATCCATAACCATTTGTAACCGTGAAATCCAACTCACGGTTGTATCACCAACCATAAATACATAACTTTGGTGTGCTCCTCCTGCTATCTAAATCTCCTTCCATGTCCAAATATACATTGACATGCAATGTAGTGTCGATCCATTTCCTTCAAAAATGCTTTTATATGGTCCCCTGGGTAAGTGCACGAAGTTGGGGGCCAAAAAGTGGACAAAAACCTGAAAATAGATGAAACGCATACACGTTTTGCTAAACCACGCTTGCATTTTAATTTGTTTGGCTCGGAAATCACCAAACCTATAATGCGTACGCGTTTCAAAGAAGTCAAAATGCATATGCGTTTTGAGTAGTATGGACCATGTATATGTGTTTTGGTGTTTTATACTTACAAAAATAAATGTTAAGTATAAGATTTCTTTTATTATTTCTTATACTTTAAATTTATTTTAGTAAATATAAGAAATTAGGGTCACTCTGCACCTTATGGAAGTGGTCTTGTAGCTCCAATAGTTATAATCTAGAAGATAGTTTTCAAAATCTAATCTGATCAGTACTTACTCATTTTCAGGATTTCAACAAACGACCTAAAACTTTCAGGGCATATATATTGTAGTCGGTATTTGTTTTGGGAAAACATATAGTCATTTTTAGGGTTTTTTGACCTTCTAAAATGGATTTTGGCCCTACCACTACTTGAATTGGTACTAATTTTTAAATTTGGTCCATAATTCACTTTAGTGACCATGAATTAACTCTATGATGTTTGTCTACTTCTTACTAAAAAGAGATCCTCACTTTGTAGATAGAGGATTGTTCCCTAAATGGGATTCTTGTCCTATGGCCAAAATGAGGTGATTGTAATGTGCCTCCTCAAGGTTTGATAATACTACTAGGTGTTGAATGAGCTATTACGAATAGTACCAAGTGAATTGCATCAAGTGAACTCAGATGATTGCTCATTCTTAGAAACATGGTGCTCCATATAAAGATCATCCCCTCACCTTTCCTAGCTCTAAAATCATCCTTTCATGGAATCAAATTCATGATTCTCATACATGTTTTTGCTCATATGTCTCTTATGGAGACAAACAATGCCTTAATACTTCACAAATAATGGTCCTTGATAACTCGGTGACATGACTAGTTCATTTTAGCTTGTTCTAAAGGGTGTTAAATTAACTACGAAATGGCCAAAATGCCTTTTAGGTGTTCAAAGGAAGTAGTCTCTCATCAAAACTAAATGAGTCGATCGATCACCTTAAACACTATTCCTTACACACCAAACACATTGAATGATCTTTTTAGGACTTTACTTTGGGTGAGGGTTTATGATTTAGGTTTAGGGCTAAGGGTTTAGGACTCGAGGTTTAGAGTTTAAGGTTTAAGGCTCACAGGTTCAAATTTTAGGGTTTAGGGTTTAGGGCTCGGGGTTTAGGGTTCATGGTTTAGGGTTTATGGTTTAGGGTTTACAATTTAGGGTTTATGGTTCGGGGTTAAGGGTTTAGGGTTTATGGTTTAGGGCTCAAGGTTTAGGGTTTAGGGGTCAAGGTTGAGGGTTTAAGGTTTAGGGTTGAGGTTGAGGGTTGAGAGTTTAGTTTGTAGGGTTTAGGGTTGAGGTTTATGTTTGAGGGTTCAAGGTTAAGGTTTTGGCTTAGGGCTTATGTCTTAGGGCCCGGTTCGGCTTAGGGTTTAGGGTTTATGGTTTAGGGTTTAGGGCTCAAGGTTTAGGGTTTAGGGGTTAGGTTTTAAGGGTTAAGGTTTAGGGGTTAGGGTTTAGGGTTTAGGATTTCATGTTTAGAGTTTAGGGTTTATGGCTTAGGGTTTAGGGTATATGGTTTAGGGCTTAGGGCTCAGGTTTAAGGTTTACGGTTGAGGATTTAGGGTTTAGGAGTTAGGGTTTAAGGTTTAAAGGTCGGGGTTCAGGTTTAGGTAAAATGGTTCGGGGTTTAAGGCTCGAGGTTTAGGGTTTAGGGGTTAGGCTTTAGGGTTCGTGGATTTAAGGCTCATGGATTAGGCTCACCCATTTAGTCACGGTAATGTTCGATGTCTTACCCATTCTTATAAGTATTGACAAAAGTGTTAAACTAAAAAGGTTAATCTACTTCATAGGCGTAACATTCAAGGGAGTCATCACAATTTGATGCATCTCATCTACTGATATTTTAAAGGAGGGAAATGCCCATTGCATGCAAAATATTTCACTCACTTTATAACGTTTTGTGTCTTACCCATTCTTATTAGTATTGACAGAGAGTGTTCAACTGAAAAAGGGTTCATCGACTTTATAGAACAAAACTCAAAGAGATTCATCAAAATTTGATGTCTTTCATTTGTTGATATTTTGAAGGAGGGAAATGCCCACCGAGCTCATAAACAAGGTAGTTGTAAAAGAATACTTAATGATGGTTCTAGGCACAAGACTAGGAAATATGGTCCTAAGATATTCAAAAAATGAACTCACTCATGAGACCTACTGGAAATATATGAGGTTTAGGGGTTAGAGCTTAGGGTTCTGGATTTAGTGTTTAGGGTTTACGGCTTAGGATCAACGCTTAGGGTTCAAGGTTTAGGGTTAATGGTTTAGGATTTAGGGTTCAAGTTTTAGTGTTCAGAGTTTAAGGTTTATAATTTAGGGTTTTGGTCTCTGGGGTTAAGGGTCGAGAGGTTAAGGGTTTAGGTCCCGGTTTCGGGTTTAGGGTTTAGTGTTAAGGGCTTAGGGTTTATGGTTTACGGTTTAAGGCTTAGGGTTTAGGGTTTATGATTTAGTGCTTGGAGTTTAGGGTTTAGGGACCTTTAGGATTTAACATTTAGGCGTTAAGGTTTAGGGTTTACGGTTTATGGCTCGGTTCGTGGTTCGGGGTTTATGGTTTAGGGGTTAAGGTGCATGATTTAGGGTTTACGACTCGGGGTTGTGGGTTCGTTACGGGTTTAAGGTTTAGGGCTTAGTTATGGGTTTAAGGTTTAAGTGTTAGAGCTTAGGGCTCTACATTTAGGTTAGGGCTCGGGGTTTAAGGTTTAGGGTTTAGGGCTTAAGCATTAGGGTGTAGGGTTAAAGGCTTAAATTTTATGGTTTATGGTTTAGGGTTCATGGTTCATGGTTTATGGCTTAAGGTTCAGGGTTGAGAGTTACTATTTTAAGTTTTGGGGTTAGAGCTCGGGCTCGTATTTAGTATTTAGGGCTTAGGGCTTAGGGCTCAAGGTTTTAGGGTCTATGGTCAAGGGTTTAGGGTTTAGGGTTATTGGTTTAGGGTTTATGTTTTATGCTTTAGTATTTAGTTTTTAGGTTTTAGGATTTATTATTTTGGTTTTAGGGTTTATAGTTTTGGGTTTAGGTCACGAGTTTAGGGTTCATCGACTTTGTAGGTAGAACATTCAAAGAGATTCATCACAATTTGATGTCTTTCATTTGTTGATATTTTGAAGGAAGGAAATGTCATATTCCTGACTATCCAATCCTTCCAAAGACCCCAGTAGTCCTCAATCCTTGGATGTACAGAAGACAAAACATTACTTGTCTTCCATTTATAATGATAGAGATATTTGTAAATTCGTGTTATGACCTCTAAATCTATATGAATTTCAAGTTTATTGAAATCACATCACACCCTTCACTAGGATTGATGCTTACCCCTATCTTTTTGTTCAGGGATTTTGAAAACATCCATGGGTTTATCATATAAGGAATTATCAATGAATGGAAGGTCACTAAGTGGTAGGCTAGGTAGCTCCCATTTAGAACTAAACAAGAAATATTTACTAGGTGATTGATAACCCCTTAGTGTTCTTATCCATTCCCTATTACACTTCAGGAAGTTTTGTCAAATTTACTACCCATTCTAGTAGAACACTTGAACTTTATATTCTCCTGAGGAGAGGATACTACAGAAATTCAATTATGATCCTACACCTCTACATTGATATATTATCTATGTTTCTTTTATTTCCTTTAAGATTAATTTTTTGTTGTGATGGTTATTTTTTCTAGCTTCCAATGTGTCATCACTGCTTTGCATAATACCATACATGGAAATATGAGAAATGTGAAATTTGTTTCAAAGTATGAATAAATTTACATTCAAGAGTGCAAGTGTATGTGGGGAGAAAGAAGTTTGCAAGAGATGTGTAATATATGCATTACAAGGCACAAGGTAGATGTCATAACCATTTAGTTACTTGTTCCATCACTCATAAACAAGGTAGTTCTATAAGAAGACTCAATGATGGTTCTAGGCATGAGACTAGGAAATATTGATGAAATATGGTTTGGGGTTTAGGGTTTAGGGCTCATGGTTCGGTTCAGTTTAGGTTCAGGTTCATGGTTATGGTTTAGGATTTAGGTTTTAGGTTTAGGGTTTACGGTTTAGTGTTTACGGTTAGGGTTTATGGATCAAGGTTAAGGATTTAGGGTTTAAGGTTTAGGTTTTAGGGTTTCAAGTTAAGGATTTAGTGTTTAGGGATAAGGGTTTATGGTTTAGGGTTTATGATTTAATGTTTAGTGCTTAAGGTTTATGGTTTAGGGGCTCGGGGTTTAGGGTTTAGTGTTTAGGTTTTAGGGCTTAGAGTATTAGTGTTTAGGGTTTAGATTTTAGGGCTCGGGGATAAGGGTGTAGGGTTCAAGGCTTAGGGCTTAGGGTTTAGGATTCGATGTTTAAGGTTTAGGGTTTAGGGGTGAGGGTTTAGGATTTAGTTTTTATGGTTCGGGGTTTAGGGTTTAGCATTTAGGGGCCATGGTTCATGGTTTAGTTTAGGGTTTAGGATTTAGGGCTTATGGCTTAGGGCTTAGGGCTTAAGGCTCGGGGTTTAGGGTCACGGGTAAGGGCGAATGTTTAAGGTTTAGGGTTTAGGGCTCAAGGTTTACCATTTAGTGTTTAGGTTTATGGCCTGATCGTTTAGGGTTTCATTGTAGAATTTAAATGCTAAAATCTTTAGGTTGAATGTTGAAATCCTGAAAAATTACCTATGTATTGACCAAATTATACTTTAAAAACTATCTCCTAAACCATGACTCATGGAGCTGTGAGACTAATTCCATAAGGTGCAGAGTGACCCTAATTTCTTATATTTACATAAATAAATTTAAAGTATAAGAAATAATAAAATATAAATAATAATAAATGAAAAATTATTCTTAAACATTTATTTATGTAAATAGAAGCATGTCAAAAGCATGCATAATGTTTATACTACACAGAACGTGTACGCGTTATAACGCATACGCATTTTGTATTTTCTCTTTTTCTAAGCCATGCCTTAAGGCTTGGGATCTAGTTTGGATCCCCAAGCCTGAGGCATGGACTCGTAAAACATAGCAAACAATGTCTTTTTGCAAGAAAAAATAAAAATGCCACTTCCTCTAAGATAAATCATAATAAAACACTCGATCCATTTAAAAAAATTATACCACGACGTAGAGCGAGTTTCTTCTTTCTAAAAATATAAATTTTCAAATTTTCACTAATATAAGGTTTCCATATTATTTATTTTCTAACTATGCTTTTTTATAGCTATTTTGTAAAGTGTAAATATGTCTATCTTTCATGGTGTATCTTTTTTTTTGGGTGATCAAAATTAAAAAAAAAAATTATATTAGCCCAAACTAGGCATAATTCTATATATATTAAAAAAAACTAATTTTTGATATTTTTGAGGTAGTTGGGGGATACGGTCGTAGCTCTGTTATTTTTCAAAACATAAAATTTTTGTACTAGAAAAATCATAAATAAAAAAATATTTGCTAAAAAAACTTTTAAAAAATGGAACCCAAACTAGATGCTCCTAGCTATCTTTTTACCAAAGGGTTTTCAAAATATTAAATGGTGCTAAAAATGGTGGGGGCACAAAAGTCACTCTATTATATTTTTTAACAAAAAGAGACATCTGTTGGTATTTTAGTTATTTGACCCACTTAACTTATCCATTTTCAATAAAATTTAGTAACTTAGAAACTAGATTCAAAATGATACGATTCATATTTCTACAACATCTTCCAATTTTGAGAGTAAGTATTTCTAAAAACTTGTACAAGTTGAAGTTGTTATTTTTTCAGAAAAATACATCCACTTAAGACCCTTTTGGCCCCCAACTTGATGCACTTACCCCCTCTCAAATACCAAAGGATCCACTTCACTTTGCATATCAGGTGCTCTACCTAGACCACTCATAACCACTCGCCTTTATTGATCCCCTGCGCGTGGTAATATCAGGCCTAGTGCCTACCATAACATACATCAAGTTGCCATTCTTGTGAGTACGGTACCACTGGACATCTAGATTATATCCTCCTCGGTCTTGGGACCTTGCTCCTTTGATAATTTAAAGTCACATGCCAAAGGAGTACTAAGCGATTTAGCATCCTACATACTAAACATCTCCAATACTTTCCTTATGTAATCTTCTTGAAATAATACCAGTTTCCTCTCCTTCATGTTCCGAGTTATTCTCATACCAAGGATTTTTTTCTACCCCAAATCCTTCATAACAAAGGAGTCACTGGATGATTCTTGAGTACCTTTATTTCCCGCATGTTCTTCCCCCACAACAAACATATCATCCACATACGAGGCAAAAATAATATAACTACCATTAAGAAACTTCTTGATGTACACTCAATAATCTACGAGTCACACCTCGGAGTAACCTTGCTCCTGTATAAAACTATCAAACTTCTTGTACCACTATCGTGGAGCTTGTTTCGAGCCATCTGACAAGCTCTTCTTCAATTTTCACACTAACCTCTCCTTCCCTTTGACCTCATAACCTTGTGGATGCTACATATAAAATTATTCCTCCAAATCACCATGAAGGAATGTAGTCTTTACATCCAATTGCTATTACTAAATCAAGAACAATCCTAATAGACTTCATTTTAACAAGAGAAAAAATTATCAAATTTATACCTTTCTTAATGCAAATCCCTTGACGACCAACTAGGCCTTATACCTTTTCTGTCTCCATCTTCCTCTTTTATTCTGTACACCCACTTGTTCTACAATTCTCTCTGCCCTTAGGAAACTTTACTAGATCCCAAGTCTGATTATCCATAAGAGATCTATGCTCTTCATTCATGGTCTCCTCCCACTTCTTCCCGACATCCACCTACACTGCTTCCTCAAATAACTCTAGTTCCACTTTGTTAGTAAGTAATAAATAATTCAAATATGGAGTAAAACATTCATGTTCCCTTCTTACCCTAGAATACCTTCTCACCTCGGGAGTTTGGGCTTCTTAATGAGTAGGTTCCTTAATTAGTTGAAACATCTTTACTTTGAACCGTCCCCTTGGACACCTTGCCATTTGCAATGTCCTCTAACACGTTGTATTGTTTCTTTGATTTCTCTTTTTGTTCCCGCAATGATCTTTATATATGACTTTTTCATTAAAGACAATTTCTCCGAGACAAAAATATTTTCTTTTCCTTAAGACTTCAAACATGGAACCAAATTCATTCTCACCATATCCAACAAAGGTGTATTTCTCATACTTATCCTCTAACTTGGTCCTATCATTTTTATCAATGTGAACAAATACCTCACATCCAAAACCTATAAGAAATGAGTAATCAATTTTCTTATGAAACCAAGCCTCCTCAAGTATATCTCCATTCAAGGCCATAGAGAGTCCTCTGTTAATCGGATAAACATTTTTTTCTCACTTCTACCCAAAACATGAGTGGCAACTCCACATGTAACCTTATGCACCTAACACACTCCATGATTGTCCTGTTCATTCTTTCGACAATCCATTTTTGTGGAATCTTGAACCGTTCTTTTCCTATGGATCCCATGTACCAAATACTAATCAATAAATTCATTACTGCAATACTCCCCTCCATTATATGACTGAGACATTTCAGCTTGATACGGATTTCATTCTCAACCAAGGCTTTCAATCTTTTGAGAGTTTCAAACACATCAAATTTCTTTCTAATTCCATATACCCAATTTTTCTAGTTACATCATCAACGAAAGTGACGTAATAACATGATCCACCAAAAATTTACCTTAACTGGCCCCATACATATATATGCACCAACTCCAACTTACCCTCCTTCTGGTAGGTCCAACCATGAGGAATATAACCCACTTATGTTTCCTATAAACACGGTCCTCACAGTCCAAATCTAATTCCTTTAATCCAAAAAACCTTTCCTTTAGAATCAACATGCCTTTTTGACTCATATGACCAAGTCTATGGTGCCACAAAGTTTCATCTCCATCTACAAACAACTAAATTACAATAATCAACACCACTTTGGTTAAATACAAAGTACTAATAATCTTACCTCTTGTAACCACAAGAGGTCCCTTGGTAACCTTGAAAAATCCACTTTAAAATTGACCGTACATTAATCATTACCTAGTTGACCCACCGATATCAAGTTTCAGCTCAACTTACGCGGATATCGACATCTTTAAGTAGCCATATGTTCCCATTCTATATTTTCACCCGAACACAAACTTTCCTACTATGTTGCATGGTTCATCGTCATCAAGACATACATGTCCAAAATCACCTTGAACAAACTTAGTAAAGTAATGTCTATGTGGGGTAGCATGGAAAGAAGCCCCTGAATTTAACACCCAAGACTCAACAATATTAGCTAAAGAAATAATTAAGGCATCCTAAAAACATCACTTGTTGGCACATTTACCTCCTTAGTTTCCTCCTTGTTATTTTTATGCCAAAGAGCCTAATAATATTTCTTAACATGACTAACCTTCCCACAGTGTCAACATTCCGAGTTGCTCTTGGAATTTTACCTTCCAAAATCATTCAACTTCCCACAGGTTACCTTTCCCTCTGTTCTTTTGTCTCCCTCTCGATCTCCATTGTCTAAGCATTTCCAGTAAGTAAAGAATACCCCGAGCTCTTCCTTCACATTTTCTCACTTTGGATCACGCCTATCACATCTTCAAACTTCAACTTTGAATTGTTAGAGACCGAATTACTTACACTATAGCCAAGTTATCCCAATTATCGCAAGGAGCAAAAAAATCAACAAAGCCCCGACCTCATCATAAAAGTCAATTTTCACCAAGTTTAGCATACTCATAACCATATTAAATTCATTGAAATGATCATCAACATAACCATTCTTAGACATCTTCATATTAAATAATATTTTCATCCAAAATATTTTATTAGAGCGAGAGGTATTTCATATAACTTCCCAATGCATTCATGATACCTTCAATGGTCTTCTCTTGCGATATGTTGAAAGTAACCGAAGATGTAAGACATAATCGAATTGCCTTGAGTGCATTTATATCCGAAAAATCCTAATCCTCATCTAACATGGCTATAGATTTCTTTTATTTTCAAGCCAAAGGAACATGGAGGTCATTCGATACAAGTAATCCTCCATCTGCATCTTCCACAAACTAAATTTTTACCCATTGAACTTCTCAACCCTCGATTTGCCCTCATCTTCCATAGCTCCCACTCAAGCTAAAATTTCCTTGTGATTTATCACTTTAGAAAAAAAACCAAAGCTTTGATATCAATTGTAAGGAATTAGTGAATAAATATGTAGAAATAATTCCCCAAATCACAACAGTAGGAAACTATTTAGCAAATCTATACTTGCGGAAACATAACATAAATATACAATGCACAAAAGAAGACAAGACAAGATTTAACATGGTTCACCCAATGTGGGCTACGTCCACTAAGAAATTTCTCATATTTTATTATCACAGTCTTCTCTTAGTTATAATTGCACAATAATCACTCATGAACTCACAACAGAATTCCCAAAGATGCTAAACCACATCTAAGACTCCTAGATATTTTTGATCACTCAAGATATATTAGGATGCCTCTAATACCTCTATTTATAAGATTACAATCCTTCTAGGAAGTTCTATAACCGACCCTAGAAAAATTCGTTTGAAAAAATTGTGACTTGAAAAAGTTGTGACCTTTCAACTTCTCACGGATGAAAATCCATCACTGTGACAACAATTGATTAACCATGAGTTAACAACAAATACGCAACAAATTTGTAACACGAAAACAATAGACAACCACAGAGAATGCTCAAGAATTCTCCAAACTTAATCATTTAAACTCCAACATTTCAATGTTGATTACAAAAGACCAAAAAATAGGTTCCACACCCCAACATATGATTGTGTGCACTTCGGTTGAGTATTCAAACCTTGTCTAGATGAAGTGCCAGTGTGCTCCAACTAAGCATTAACTAACAAAAATACTACATTTTGGTTATGTTGTTTGGGACCTCATTTCATTATGTTCTTCGAGGGTGTGGCATATGCATGGCATTATGGTTACCATTAGGAAATATTGAGCTTTGGGTGTATGACCCAGGTTAGGACGTGTTTTCTCATAAATACAACACTATACTAACTAAATTTTAATGTGTGCAAATGAGGGTGGAATATAACCTCTATGATTTCTTTTATGAGAGGTTCATAGCTTCTTCCCAACAGAACTTTATGAGTGGTTATCAACTTATGCACATAATAGGGGTTTCTAACTAGGAAATGTTATCCAAAATCCCCCATGTCATTTTGATAACTTGCATGATTATTTCAGATTTAGATAAGGTAAATTAATCAAAATTAGAGAAAATCAATGTTGTAAACATTTATTTCCTCCTTGTCAAGATTCTTATTTCAATACTTAGCTGAATTTTTTTGGGTCTTCTACAGTGTATATCAACCAAATTGAGTTTTGGAGAAACATGCGAGAATAGTTATCATGGGCCTTGAGTTCTCCACATGAGCCTTTCAGCTACAACAAAAGATTTGATAGTGTTTTATAGGTAAATCAGGTTTTCGGGAATGAATGAAACAGATTCTCGTGGGCTTTAAGTTCTCTGTATTTCCATTTAGACGAAGAACAAAGTGGGGGTAATGTGTTACAAGTATTATAGGTCTCAACAAAAGAGACAAAACAATTTGTTAGGCTATTGGTTCCCCATGAGAATTGTTTTAGCCATAGGATGATGTAGAATGTGGGTGAAGAAAGTGAAGTGGGGGCACATGGTTGTGGATGAAGCGGATGGTGCAGAACTAATGAAGTGGGTGGAATTACCACCGCTAACACGATTCTCCACAAAATAAAAAGAGCGCATAACAATGTAGATCTGATGGGTCTAGAAGGAACAAGTGGAACTGTTGTCATGCGGATCGTGCACCCGTTGAATCTTTGAGTGATCTCGTGCAACATTGGAACATCCCCAAGGTGTGGGACCTTGTTGCCTTGGGATGAACCTCCGGAGAAGGTCGAATTCCTTTGGAACTTGGAGTACTTGATTTAAGATTAATGTGAAAGGCTAAAACACTGAAAATAACTCTAATCTACTCAATTCACGGGATTTAAGGTTAGAAATAAACAAATGAAAAGTAAGGTGATGCACCAAGAAAGAGTATTACTAGACAATTTTCTGATCTTCACATTGGAAAGGGTTAATTCGGAAAGGATAAAATAAACATCACAATCCAACTTCACCTTATGCTATTTATATAGGTAGACAATATACCAGAGAACTCAAAGCATGTGTTTCCTTGTTAAACACCAAGTATTTTTAACAGATAGATCAAGCCTACTCAAATACACAATCAACACCTCATAACAATATATGATATGCACATGTCATACATATTTTATGTCTATGATTATTGATAATAATGTGACCTTATAGCAGAAGGGATATAACATTTCCACAACTGATATTTAAAGTAACCACATCATTATTCACATAGATTGAAATAAGATAACTGAAATAAAGGTAGATTAATCACTCACATTAAGGAATTAAAAATTCACAAGTATGAATTGATCAACAACTGACACAATAAATCAGACATTTCACGGAAAAATATTATTCTGAATATAATTGAAAGGCTCAAAAGTATTTAAAGCACTCTTCCAAGATTGAAGAGTAACTTCTCCAATGATCTAAAAATTTACATTAAACTTAATGTATTTAACTATTTATAAGTTCCAGAGGTTGAGCCATTATAGCTGAACCTTAATTAACAAGTTACTAAAAATAGAGTATAATAAGTTCAAGGGAACAAGCTCCCATAAAAATAGTAAAGTTATTACAAAGGTTTGACTAAGTCAACCCTACAAATTTGATTGATTCAGAGCTTGGAACTATCCCAATCATGGCTTCCTGGCTTAGCTTAGACCTGCAATCTCTTTCTCTTGTTCGGTTTTCTCCTAATCTTTTTCCCACATAGCCATCCGATGTTTGTAATCAATGAAACATTTGATGATTCCCTATACCTCCTCCTCTTCTGGTCCGCATGCATAATTATTTACCATGTCCATTGTATCAATCTCCCTTTTAAATTTGGTTGGAAACCTTTTCAACTTATTCACTACTTTCTTCAGCTGACTTATGAAATTCTGGCATGAAACTAACTCAGAAATTGAATCTTTATTGAAATTTTTAGTCACTTCATTATATTTCTTCACCAAATATTTGAAATTTGATTTAATTTGGTCAACCGAAAGAGCATCAATATTCTCATTAAAAAACTTATAGTCGATATTATCAAATTCTTCTGAAATATCATTTAGACCATCCATTATTTCCACACATTTATCATCCAATTTCTTGATCAAATCTTACAATACCTAGGATCTAAATTCCATAGCTTTTTGAAACTCAAACAATTTAGAAGTATCATCAATTACTCCTTCTTGGAGGAGTAAATCTGGGTCCACATCTCTAATCTCTCCCCATGTAGTCAAATTCATATTCAAATTATTATTGTCCTCAGAGAGGACTTCATCTATCATACGAATAGAAGTTCTTTCAATTTGTAAATCATTATACAATTCAAAAACTATTTTGATCAAGGGATAAGCTACTTGAAGCACGCACTCTATCCATATGTCTCTTGATCTTCCCTTCGACCTATTTTCTTGATTTCATGATTAACCTCCCATAAAAATAGCGAAGTTATTACAAAGGTTTGACAAAGTCAACCCTGTAAATTTGATTGATTCAGAGCTTGGAACCATCCCAATCATGGCCGCTTGGCTTAGCTTAGACCTGCAACCTCTTTCTCTTGTTCGGTTTTCCCCTGATCTTCTTCCCACATAGCCATCCGATGTTTGTAATCAACGAAACATTTGATGATTCCCTATACCTCCTCCTCTTTGGTCCACATGCATAATGATTTACCATGTCCACTTGTATCAATCTCCCTTGTAAATTTGGTTGGAAACCTTTTCAACTTATTCACTACTTTCTTGGTGACTTATGAAATTCGACATGAGACTAACTCGTAAATTGAATCACTATTGAAATTTTTAGTCACTTCATTATATTTCTTCACCAAATATTTGAAATTTTATTTAATTTGGTCAACGGAAGAGCATCAATATTCTCATTGAAAAATTTATAGTCGATATTATCAAATTCTTCTGAAATATCATTTAGACCATCCATTATTTCCACATTTATCATCCAATTTCTTGATCAAATCTTGCAATACCTAGGATCTAAATTCCATAGCTTTTTGAAACTCAAACAATTTAGAAGTATCATCAATTACTCCTTCTTGGAGGAGTAAATATGGGTCCACATCTCTAATCTCTCCCCATGTAGTCAAATTCAGATTCAAATTATTATTGTCCTTAGAGAGGACTTCATCTATCATACGAATGGAAGTTCTTTCAGTTTCGTAAATCATTATACAATTCAAAAACTATTTTGATCAAGGGATAAGCTTCTTGAAGCACACACTCTATCCATATGTCTACTGATCTTCCCTTCTGACCTATTTTCTTGATTTCATGATATGAAATATCATCCAAAATGGAATAAACTATCAAAGTAGTTGTAGTAAAAGGATCAATAGGGCTGGAGTGGGTTGTGTTAATTTCTATAAAATAGCAGTGAGTTTTTCAACCTTTGACTTCAATTCATCTTTGGAAGCCTTATCTTTGTCATACTTCTCTAAAAAATTTCCAAGAGCCACTTGAACATCTTGTTTGGTGCCTTCATGTGTTTCCTTTCCTAGTGAAAACCTATAGATATGATAATATGTTGTTGTAATGGTTTCTTTATTTTTCCCTTCAACGTGAGTAACTACCTCCATGAACCTTTATCCTAACTGGTTTATTGATAAATTAGAGATGATCCTTGGTTGTTTGGCTCAGCTCTTGAGGAGTAGCTTCAACATGCTCGGAGTCTATCACATCTACAAGCAGCACCTTCTTCTTCTTACTTTGAAGTTTGGTGATATAGCCATTTAGGTATAGTAGATGCAGATGAAGGTGACTTGGTTGGTTTGGTGATATATCAGTTGACTTAGTTTTGGTTGGGCTTCAATTCTAATATATTGATCTAATCCTTTGGGTGAAATTCCCAAGGTAGCCAACCAATCATATGTCCTTTGTATAATGGTCCCCACCCTTTCCTTAGTATTGCAACGTTCCTCTTGGTACCAATCAATCCATGGAAAAGGTTGATTAACAACATTATTGTTCCTATAAATTGGATCCAATACTTCATCATCATCCTCAATTCCTTCCGAATATCTGCAATAATGAATTGTTTAACTTCATCTAAGGTAAACCTCTCATATTCTCATTGTCTGATAATAATCTCATCCCAATAGTGAATCCAAATATCCTCCAACTGAGGAATGTGAGAACTGGCCAATCTGTTTCACTGAACTTACCCCAGTAATCAAAGTTAGTTCTGGGATGGAAATTTTGCAAGGTAACTTTAGAAATTTCTCCATCCACATTCTTTTCCTTGTAAATATTGGCATAGGTATATCTTCCTATTGAAATAGGAAACTGGACTCCCACCTTATGTCGTTTATTTTGAATTTTATGGTAATCCAACAATTGTCAAACCAATTCTAGAAAGACCCATTTATCAGTAGGACATCTTGGTAATTTGCTAGGGGCACCTAGAAAACCTAGAATCTGATGTATGTGAATGTCAAGAATTGAAGATAGATGGCTCCCATTCCCTTAGCTCTTTAAAAGCTTCATCAAAAATTATTCGATTATATCAATTTTTATCAAAATGATAAAGGAGGATAGCAAAAAAGGCATCATTGACCCTACATAAATGTTTGTTTCCTTCTTCCATTGTAATTTGAGGATAAAATTCATAAATATGTGACACACTTCTAACACCTTTTGTATTCAAACCATTGAATTCTCCCATGACAATTACAGCATTAACAAGGAAGGAAGTCATGAAGTTTTTAGAAGTCAAGACATTACACAACTGAAAAAAATTGAGTTGCTCATATGTTCCCCCCATTGTATGAACTCCTTATTATTCTTGATAGTAGAAATATAAAGGAACATCCATTCCTGAAATTCCCTCACCGAAGCAAGACCCGAAACTCTACTCAATAATACAATAAGATCATTTACTTCCTAGATGAAGTCTGAGCGAACAATGTTTTAGGAAGCTTGGTGACATTCTTGGCCAAGTAACTCTTCATCATGACCTTTGTACATAGTTTAGTTTCTTTATCCCAATGTTCAATTGTGGATTTTGGTGAAATTGTTGCATATTCTTCAACATCTAGAAGTTTAAATAAATATTCAAATAAATCGGTGTCCAACCTAATCACGACCTTACCGTCGTCATATTTTATTGATTTAGAATCCTTATCAAAGTGAGCTACTGTGGCCAAGAAAAAATCAAGGTAATTCATGGATGAAGGAAAACCCAACAAGAGAAAGCTCATTATCGAATATGGCTTACATCCAAGGTTTCTTATTAGGGGCCTTTAATCTTTCCTAGAAGTATGGCATATCCACTTGTCCAAGATCAGTATCTCCAATATTCCCCAAATCTAAAGATAGGCATGAGTGAGGAGCAACTCCTAAGAATGTGTACTTCATTTTTCCCTTGCCCTTTGATGAGGAAGTTGACATGAATTCAGAATTTGGAATCTGATTTATCTTTGAAAACTTTATAAGAAACCTTAAAGGTTCCAAAATACCAAAGTCCGAAATTTCGAAAATAGCAACTCTGAAAAAGCTTCAACTCTAAAGTACAAACCTCTTAAATTCTAAAAATTTGCAATCCCAAAATCTGAAAAGTGAACCTCTGAAAACTTTGACCTTTGAAACAACTTTGAAGAACTCGTAGTTCTAAAACCTCGAAATATGAACCTCCAAAATTTTGAAAGCACTACTTTGAAATTGCTTTGAAAGGCACAATTTCGAGAGAGAGAAAGTTAAATATTCTAGAGATCTGAAAGGAACTTGTTGCACAATCCTTGGATTTGATGAGACTAGATGCCTGCATGAATTGAAGCTTACAGTGTTGAGAAAATAATCAGATGACATGGTTAAAGATGAATAGTGGATGATAGGATATTTCATGCCAAGCAAGAAAAGAAGAACAAATAAAAAAATAAACAAACAAAAAAATACATGATTAATCATAAACCAAAAATAAGAAATAACCTAAAAATTACCTTGAAAGTGATGCCTTGAAAGTACAAAATGGTGCGGTAAAATCAGGGTGTCAAAGAAAAATCTAGGTGAAATGGCGGGTAAAATTTTGAGTTTATATAGGGAATCCTAGAATTAATGCTCAAAAGATGACACGTGTGGGGGTAGTTACAAATTAAATGTCTTGTGGAAGCTCAAAGTGTAACCCCAAAACTTTGAAATGAAGCACAATCATTATAATGTGAAACCCAAAGGCCGAAACCCTAAAAGGATGAATTTCTAAAATTTTGGAACTTGAGTTTCGGGCTTGAAACTCTAGGCGAAAATATCCACAAAAGTAACGTGTGACTCAAACCTAAAATTCCAAAGTTTTGAAATTTTGGAACTTTGGAGTTTTAAATTTCGGAGACCGTAACAAAAAAATTGAAAATCCAAAGAGAAATTGGAAACCTAAAAGTCTGAAGTTACGAAATTTTGGAACTTCGGAGTTTCAAACTTCGAACTCCAAAAATATTTGTTTTGTAATTGATAGAGAAATTTGAAATAAGAAGACCTCCAAAGTCCAAAAATTTAGAATTTAGAGTTTGGAAAACTTCAAAAATTTGAAAACACCTTCAGGCAAGAAAAATCTACTAAAGATTTTAAGGAATTTGACAAAATTTTGAAAACACCCTCTGTTGAGGTAATTTTAAAGATTACTAGGAACTATTTCATAGTTCCATGAGTTCTCCGATCGGCCGAACTACCTACAAAAAGAAAAAAAAATTAATGCAATTTGTGGAGTCGCACAAAGAACCAATTCGACCCGACTTCTTAAACTTCAAATGGCCATAAGTTTCACCCAGTTGCTCCACATTTCATAAAATTGGTACTGTTGGAGCTCAAAATTTCACCTTGGATATGATCAATAAAGATCATGAATTCTGAGGCAACATGGGATTGTCTCTCAGTTGTGGTACTATTAATTGAGACAGGACCTCCAGAGAAGGCGAGGCTTCCTTTTCCTACTTCTAATGTTGCACTACTCCTACTACTAGAAATGAATATATCTAATCCTAAACTAACTATCCAATAGAACAAGGATAAAAGGAACTACATAAAGTAAATCCTACACTCAGTAGGAGGTTATGTACCAAAAATGAGGGCGAATAAATACTATAAAATGGAACATGAAGGAAAAATAGTAATGAGAGAGCAGATATGGATGCCACAGTCCCAAAACAATTTATAACCTTCAATTCCTTGCAACACAACAGATTTGAACCTTGCACAATGAACAGAAGATGCACAAATACCTGCAAAAATAATGAGAGGCAAAAAAATGTAAGAAAATACAAGCTAGGATAGATTTAGAGTCACAAAACTAGTATTTTATTGCTTTGGATGAATGCACAGTACATTATATTGGAGATATTAGGAAAGATTCACCATGAATACATTCAAATATGAGGTTTGAGACCAATAAAAATGTCGATCCTTGGGAGAGAATGCATAGGTATTACAATAGTGTCTAACCCTTTTCAAAAATGATTTTTCATTACAACATATAGGATAAAGTGAGAGAGAGAGAGGAGATAAACAAAAGATTCTATCAAAATTCATATACAAAATATCCTTGAGCGCCCTCACACTTCACTGCCCAATGTTCTCACACTCGTGGAAGGAGAAAAGACCACACTCATTCATTTTTGGAAACTAAAGAAATGTGGAAATGCATTTTTAGAATAAGGACTGTATTTTGCCATTTTATCTCATCTATCTCCATCAAAAATATGAGGACTCCATGTTATAGAGCTCAAAAATACCTTTCCAGTGATATCAAAATCTTGAAAAATGGACAATCTGGTGAAAATATATGAGCTGCAGCTATTGGAATGCCATTTTTGCATTTACAAAAACTCGGCCTTGGGACAAAAAGATATGTTACTGATCATTAAAATATCATTTCGTTGCTCTTATAATTTTAATTTTTTTCCTTATGAACAATAGGTATCGGATCAATCCGATGATTTGGGAACATGTGGTACATGTGCTTCTAACACCTTATGCATCTGTAGCCCTACTTACTGCACACATTCCATCTCCCTTTTCACTTGACTTTTGGGTATGTCGGGTAAATCGAGCTCATGTGGAACATAGGGAACAAGGTCATCAAGGTCTCTAGGGCCTGCATACTCTGCCTTTTCCTTTGTTTTGTGGGTGTTAACTCTCTATGGGGAACAATTTTCCAAGGGGAACAATGTTCTATAAGGAACATTGTTCCACATCCCCATTCTCGGGATCCTTCGACTCCACGCAAAACACCTTGCCTTCGCTAACCTTTGAACTATAGGAGCTTTTTGCACGTGTGGAACACGTGTCCTGTGACTCTAGTTTTTTCTAGGCCCTCCATGCATGTAATTTACGATACGCCCACATCATACTTCTTGCCTCTTACCTTTGTATTTCGTAGATTCATTATGTGTGGGGAACCATATTTCATGGGGAAAATCATTCCCTCATCCTCCATTTCTTTGTGGAACCATGTGGCTACACTACATTGAATCCATTCCCCCTCCTTGAATTGCGACCAAATCATCCATCCGGGGACTCAAGACCCCAAGACCTTGTTCCCTCTGGGCCACCAAAACCCGAAAATGCCGCAATGCACTAGATTTGAGCCTTTTTGCAATTTTAACCAAAATTTCACTAACTCAGAATTTTTAGGATAGGGAGTTAGAGAAAATGGAGTGAAGTGCCCAAAACCCAATATTTTCCAATTTTAACCATTTTTCACTGAATTTGGCTATGTATGTAATTTTTAAGCCTAAAAGGAGGGGAGCACCTCAAAATGATTCACAAGTGCCCAATATCATGAAATCACTTGTTTTTCTTCAGATTCATTATTGAAACCTATCCAACTGCCAAGTCCACATTTATCCCTGTTGCTCAATTTTTGCAAGGGTGCAAAAATAGACAACATTTTTGGTGACTCACGGGGCCATTTGCTTGCTAGATGAGCTAATTAGTAGCCTAAAGCATCCATTGGGCATGAAGTCAATCTGGAAAACATGGAAACTGATATGAAACCTTGAAAATATGCCCCTGAGCCACTTAAAGCATTATATGAACCTTGGAGCTGATCTGTTGCTTGAATTTTCCATTTTATAAGAAATTCTTTGAGTTTTGATCAAGTGGAAAATTGTTTTGAATTTGAAATATTACTCTGTTTCCACTGCAAGCAATGAAGAAAATGAAACAAACAACAATTCCACCTCAAATGCATATCACCTAGCCCGAAACATGAAACCGCTGCTCTTGTTGGAGCCGAGTAGATAAAGTCTAAAGACTACCTCAAAAATAGGTTTTAGTTTCTCTGCATTCGATTTACATGAAGCACTGCAACTGATCCCTGGAAATTTGAAACTCCTTCTCACAGAATCATCTCTTGAAGTCAAGGTGAAAGTTTTGCAACAAGAGGATCCAAAAGTAATAAAACCGTGCAAAGCGCTTAGGGAAAAGAAACTTATTCTACCAACATTACAATGTGATGAAAGCACTTAGAGGAATTGAAATCCTAAACTACTATGTACAAGATGAAATGAAATATCCTATTGAGAGGGTTTGAGATTAATCTTGTTAACTAGGATTTGAAACACATTCCCATCAAGATCAGATAACTCAAATGAGTTACCTTCTCTTGTAAATATCTATGATTTAATCAAATAAAAAACAAAACATTGCATGCAATAAAATAATAAAACTAAAGACATTGTAATTTGTTCAAGACAAATTCCAAATGGAGAGTTTACATATAAATAGCTCAATGAACTCCTATAAGTAATAAATCAAGGCTAATCTCTAAGTCCTCTCAATATCCCAAATATCTCTCAACTATGAGTTGTGCATTACAACTATTTTACACACTCATATATTATTTTATAAATATTAAAAAATATTACTACCAAATAACCCAAACCACTCCTAAGTGTTCACACTATGAACAATATTTCTGTAATAGTCACCCCCTTAGTGTGAACATGGGGAAAGCTATCTCTTGTACCTTCTCATGATCTACAAAGAAATAAAGGTTTTCAATGAGTACCAACAACTCAAACAATATAATATTTTCAAAGAGAACCTCCAACTTAGAAAATGGTTTTCTAGTGGAGCCAACCACTACATAACAACACACATTATTTTTCCACATCATTACTTCTAACTTAGAGGGATTACAAAACAGAAATTATGCTCATGCAGAGCTTTAAACAGGAATGTTACTTCTGTTCATTATTACAACATAAAGTAAACACACCACACAACAAAAATAAAAGGTCACCAATACCATGAAGCAATATCTTTGTTGGTGACTAACAAGAGATGCCAATTTTCCTCCATCCTCCTATGCCTCCATCCTCCATCAGGCACTACTTAGTATAGGTAGTCATCTTCATCCTCCTTCTGTTCAGGTTCTTTTCCACTCACAATTCCCCAAAGGTTCTTGTTCATTAATTGCATTTGTATTTTCACCTTCCATGTGTGAAAATTTAATCCATTGAATTTATCTAATGGAATTTCCATAATAGGTGTCAAACTCAGTCAAAAATGCACCCTTACAATAAACTTTAAACACTGAAAGTAAAATTTTCTGACATATTTGCCAAAAATGGAAAAATATTTTTTTGTCCAACAATAAAAAACATAGGATCAATGTGTAGAGATAAAAAATACACATTTTTTTAAAAATGGCACATTAATCTGAGTTACCAGCTGAAAGTTATGGCAATTTTAAGTTATAACTCCAACATCTTCCCGGACCCTTTCCAAATTTGGCAAAAGAAGCCTTTTTCACCGTAGATCTAGATATTGCAAGAAGTCACGTCGCAGCCAAGTATGGATTCACCTGAGTGAAGTGTCACCATTGTTGGTAGATAAACACGTAGGTCACAGATTTGATTCCAATGAAAAAATTCATTCCAGATCTAAATGCCTCACAAACTCCTACAGGTTATCATTGTGGTCTAACCCACTCTAATACCAAATCTTGTAAATATCTATGATTTAATCAAATAAAAAACAAAACATTGCACAATAAAATAATAAAACTAGAGATATTGTAATTCATTCGGGACAAATTCCCAATGGAGAGATTACATATAAATAGCTCAATGAACTCTTATAAGTAAGGAGTCAAGGCTAATCTCTAAGTCCTATCAATATCTTAAATATCTCTCAACTATGAGTTGTGCATTACAATTGTTTTGCACACTCATATATTATTTTATAAATATTAAAAACTATTACTACCAAATAACCCAAACCACTCCTAAGTGTTCACACTATGAACAATATTTTTGTAACACCTTTTGTAAACAATGATGATGTATGGTCGACTCTTATTTTTTCAAACTTGTAGTGTCTCCCTAGTTTAGCTCAATCTGCATCCCATTTCAAGACTAGATCTCCAACCTTGAACATTTGAAACCTTTCCCTTTTGTCAAACCATTGTTTGATGGATGACTAATGTTTTTCTAACTTGAGCATATCAGCATTCCTTAGTTCTTCAAGATCTACTAACTCTACCATTCTAACTTCTCTTTGATCTCGCATCTTAAAATTCCAATTGTTCACCCAATTCCAATGAAGGCAACTCAAGTAACAACATAATCATGTCTTCTTTACCATATACAAGCTTGTAGGGAGAAGTAACAATTTCTTTCTTCATTGTTATCTTCTCCACCCAAAGAGCATTCTTTACCTTTGTGTGCCACTACCTTTGATTGATGTTCATTATCCTCTTCATGATCCTAATCAAATTATTGTTAGTAAAATCTGCCAATCCATTACCTTGGGGGTAATAATTAGAATACGTCTTAAGATAGATCCCAATTCCAAGATCCCAATCAGAAATATTTGATCCTAAGAAATCCTTTGCATTATAAAAATGATAGTTTGAGGAACGCCAAACCTTGTTACAATTTCTTTAAGGAAGTCAAGGATAATTGATTCAATAGCTTCCTTCAATGACACAATTTCCATCCACACGGTAAAATAATCCGTTGTTGTTAAAACCCACTTGTGACTTGCATGATGGAGATAGTCTAATCCCATGCGTGTCGGCCTATCACCTAAAGGGGCGCCGGCGCTACCCGAGGCATGCGTGGGTGCCGATCCTCTCCTTTATGTGATTCTTGTGAGAATGCATCATCTTATGACATATATTCAAGTGCAAGTGAATAGAAAAGAACCATGCATCATTCTGAGAACCTAGGACAAGTTGTCATCTCATTGCATCCAAAAAAAGAAAATAACAAACAACATATGGAAATGGTTCATACATAAAGGAAATGCATAAGGATTATACTCATGAACACATATATGATTTAGAATAGAGCCTTATATTCATATTAACATGTTCAATAACCACATTACATCCTTTAAGGTCATAAAACCCTCATATAAACAATGCAGAGCCAAGTCATGCATCAGAACTACACTATGTTCATCACATTACAAAGAATGAATGCAAACCCATCCCTCTAAGTGTGTCATCACTCCTATATTTTCCTAATCCCAACCCATAGAATCCTCCATAAGATATCTACAGAGCTTTTCCTCTTTCCAGTACCACTACTCTCTCTTAGGATGACTCCATGTATATCTCTCTTTTTTCTACTTTACCCATCACTTCTTTCTTCCTTCTATCCACGCACCTCAATATATAGCTTTCCTTACCTTCACCACCATGCCTTCTGAGGTAATAGATCGATGCCAAGTGTCCAAGTGGTCCTCCAATGGAGCATGCCTCCTTTGATCCGAGATCTCCACTCATGTAATGATGTTCTTCTAGAACCTTCCATCGCATGCATGGAATATTCCTTTTTGATCCTACAATCGTCAAGCTAGGCACCTTATCCACTCCGCATGCTATAAGGGTCACGCTTTTCTCATGTGCTTCCTAGGACACCAAATATGGCTAAGTCCAAAACCCATCTTACCTTACGCATGTGCCATGTGTTCTGAAAAACCTACCTAGAACTAAACCCTTCCATGTTTGTCTTCAACCCCACGTGCCCTTCTTCAACTAGGTCCCACACCCACGTGCACCTTCTTATACTTAGCCAATATTTTGGGGCCCAACATCACCCCACACTACATGCCTATTCTCCATCCTTGAAACACTCTTCAAAGAATAAATAATGGTGGGATCTCTTACAATGGTTTAAAAAGAATAAGGGAATGAAGAATTGGGAGAAAGAATGAAAGAATGGGGAACTTTTATTTATTGCTAGAGGAGGAGAGGGAAATCCTTCCCTAATTCTACCTCTAACTTCCCCAAGTATCAACCTCATTCTAAGCTTGTTGACAGAGGTCACCCACCAGGGTGCTCACTTCCTCAAAACTCAACTCCTCCCCTTTTGTGCTCATGGTGTCAAAAACACTCTCCAATTGCTTCCCAAGTCTTCAAGGGCATCCATCCTACGGGTGATCTGGGGGTATAGTTCCTTCAACCGACTTTTGATCGAGCCTCACAGGTCTCGATTGCTTCTAATTTCTTCTCCACCTCAGCCAGATCTTATCTCTCTCTACTCTATTCCCCTTATTTTTCTCTTGAACTCCTTGAGTTCCATTTCATGGGTGGAAACCAAGATACTTTTCACTCTATCCCTATCCATGTAGTTGTCATACATAGCTTCACAACTTGCATGACAACCTTTACCTCTACAAGTAAAGTTTTAGTGTATCGAGCCACAATCTCAACAACCTTCATCTTGTTTTCTTTCTCTGGTGCACATGCACCTCTTCTATAGATTCTAAAGCAAGTGGTCACCTCTCCATTGTGAGAATGTGAGTCATATCCTCTAGAAATTACAAGGTGACTCATACTTATTGATCGGGTGGCGCTAAATCGGGGTGCTTCAAGAAAATTGCATCTGTAATCATCTCCACCTTCTTAGAGACTTCACACACCTTAGCTTTTTCTTCCTTCAGCTCATGCCTCAACTGAGCACTGATCAACTCCTCTTGCTTTAGGTCTTTTCTCTTCTCCATGAGCTCCTTATTTTCTTCTCCAATTCCTCCTCCAGAATTTCACTCTATCATTTCTCCCAAATAGTTTGGCCTCAATTTCAACTGAAACCTTGTTAAGCATGTTACAACCTATTCATCTGATAGCTGCTTGAGCATTCACCAATGGATTTATCCTTTGGTTTCTGGCACCTTCATTAGCACTCTCTAACTTACCTCAAATTCTGTTCATCCACATGGACTCAAACACCCAAGATAACATCTTTCTTTTCTATGGGTATGCACCTTCTTCATCAAATGATGACATAGCTAGGAGTTTCTCTATTGGTATGGTGCTCTAGAAGCACATAGCACCTTTCTAGGATCATCAATGTATCCCATTCCCTACCCTTGTGCCACTACTACACCTTTCCCACCTATCTCACGTAGAACTTTTGGGAAGCTCACTGCTAATTTGGGATCTCCACCCATGCTGTCATACTCCTTCCCAACACTCTCTTCTTCTATCTCCTTTATAATCTCATCTGCGCTCCTTTCCAACTCCTGTTCTACCAAATTCTTCATGATGCCAACCACTTCTCTCTCCATTGATTTCTCTACTTCCTCCTTGGTGAGGCTTGGGGTTCTTTGGTTCTTAGTGCTTACTTCTTCACTCACCCCCTTTCCTTGAGCCTCAACTTCTTCTTCATCATTCTTCTCCTCATCTTCCTTTTTATACTCCTCTTCATCTCCTTCTTCCTCAAAATCATGTACATCATATACTAGATGGTCTTCACCTTTCAGGGCTCATCATCATCCTTTATCACCGATGTAGGCATCTAGACTCTCCGTTTCTTCTTCTGAGTCTACCTCATCATGTCACCTTTTACTTCTTCCTTACTGGGGATTCTAGTACAGAGATTCTTCTTTTCTTCTCCTTGATAGGTGACCTCTTCATTTTGGTGATTCCTCATGGGTGAGGTGCTCTTCATGCTCCACACTCTCTTCTTCTGGGGTCTTTCCTTGACAAGAGACTTCTTTCTCCACATGTAAGTGCTAGGCTTCACGACTACTTCAGGCACACCCACCGATTGTGTGGTCTGCACACTTGGTGCTTTCTTCTCCTGCCCCTCTTCTCTTTCTCTTCTTCGGCATGGCCTTCTTTCTTCCTATGGGGTCTTCTGGAATGGAGACATCATTCTCTATATATGCACCTTTCTCAAAAACTTGGCCTTAGAAGGGTATATCCTTTCGTAGCCCTTCCAATGATTGGTAACATTATTGGTTTCATCATTTGAACCTCGTGGGAGACATACTTCTCCACGTATGCATGCACTTTTTAGGGTACATGAGCTTTCGGCAACGTAGCTCATGGTGGTCTTGGTCCACCTCACTAAGGTCGAACCTTAGTATTTTGGCTTCTTTAACCTATTGACCCTTTCTAGAAGTATTGCATGGTGAAGGAGAAGGGCAACTTGCACCATGGACCCTTAGTCCCATTTGTTAAAGTAAATCTGCCAATGCAAAATGTTGGTACACTACAAAAATTTTTCTTCTCCATCCACGAGCATGGGAAACTACTCTGGATCCTCCACTCTACCCCGAATGTGTCACGCATTCATTTATACCACTTCTCCAGGCACACCTTGTGAGCGGCCATCATGGTTTCACAAGTGTATTTTTCAAACCTCTTTTACGGGTGAGGGATCCTCATCTGATACTCCCAAAAAAAATTTTTCCCCCATCTAGCACTCCAATTTCTGAAAATACAATGGTGAGGAGGACGTTATCGAATAATATCTTTTCTCCTCCTCATGTACGCTTTTATGATCTCATCCACAATGAAAGCGACAAGTTATAGATGGTTCCCTCTGATATCTTCTGGCATACATTTAGCCATGCCTTGTTCACTTGTGTCCATCATTCCTAATCATTGAGCTTGGTCACCAAGCACATAGCCATCCTCATAATAGGGTCTGGAATCTCTGGTGATGTCAAAGTATCATGAACCCTTCTTGTAGTTCATATGCTGCTATAGTTCTCCTTGATAGCCTCCTTGTCACTCAGATCATCATCTATACTTTCTCCTTCACAAATAAGGCTTGTGAACTTGGATATCAGTTGTGGTGTTATGCGCATCTTGTGCCCTACAAAATAAAAGTGATCCTCATGCATACATGTGACATCAACCATTGATAAAGGCACTCAGGCTTTCCAAAGTAAGGCAACTCATACAGTTGTAATAATCCTACCTTCTCCAATTTGACCTTCACCTTGTCATCACTGTATATGGGCATCCCATCTAGTGTCCTTTTTTTAGCTAGGCAGACCAACTCTAACACCATTTCCTTCTTCTCAGTTGTGCTCATGCGATGGTTATAATCACTCATAGTCATTTGTCTTAGATGTGATACCCATTCCTTTCCTAGCAATACTCCATCTGGGTATTGCATTTCTGCATACCATTCTTCATTGAGCTCATGATGGCAAAGTGGTTTTCTTTCCTTTTCCCTTGCCCTTTGTTTTTTTGGTGAAACGGTTGCTTTCTTGGGTGCCATGCTTTCTTTTAGATAAACTACGAACTCCTTACTTTCTCTACTCTACTACACTCCAAACTCAACTCCAAAGCTCAACTCCTGGAATAAATCCTTCTATCTTCATGCCCTAGCTACCAAACCCTAACTAGGAAAACCTTCCACAAGATGGTGCACCACAAATAACCTTTCCTCACATCATGTACTCCTTCCTTCTAGTTTGCAGATCTACTCTAGTCACACACTTAAATTTCTTGATTCTTCTTCCTTCACACAAATTTCTCTCTGATGCCCTAGTTTGCAAGAGTGCTTCAACTTCATAATAGCAAGATAGAAAATGACTTGCCCACCTTGTATTTATAGTTTTTTCTTCCCTCCAAAATAAATGTTATACCACCTACCAACATACTTTAACATTAAATGTGGATTTTTCCACTAAGCCAACTTTAAGTGCCCTTACCCACACGCCCAATCCTACATGAAAAATCCTTTACAACCTTCTGGCGCATGCAAAAATCCAATCTGACCAAAGACTCTTACGCACGCATCTACAACATCAAGGCACTTCTTCTATCCTTTTACCTGATTTTTTTCCCTCACCTACCTCATGTTGTTCCTGCAC
Organism: Taxus wallichiana var. yunnanensis; assembly: GCA_018340775.1. Classification (NCBI taxonomy): domain Eukaryota; kingdom Viridiplantae; phylum Streptophyta; class Pinopsida; order Cupressales; family Taxaceae; genus Taxus; species Taxus wallichiana. The sequence continues at coordinate 166,834,061 of CM031233.1, read as the reverse complement.
TCTTCATCCTTTATACATGGTCTTTTTTACAACCTTCTTGACACCATAATTTATCATCCACCATTTCCTAAGTGCTTTCTCAACCTTACGCGCTTCCTTCTACTAGGCCACTCAACTTGTATTATAGGCCTATACTTTGCTTTGCATTACTCCACCCCACACTAAAATAGATGTGTGGTCCTCTGCGCATACATACACAACCTTGGAAAAATAATGTGGTTACCAACACACAAGGCACAAAATGAAACAAAAAGAAAGGAACAAGCAACAAGAAAGGGAAACACAAGAAAAGAAAAGCATAAAGGGAAATTCTAAGCTAATTGGAAATACTACCTTATTACAAACACCAAGAAGACTTATTTATAGTAGGGCTTCAACCTACTCCCATTGAAATGACCTGTAATCTCATCCCATCCAATGCTTGTAATTGAAAAGTGCCTAAATCAAGAATGTACAAGATGATGTAGGGTCCCAACCAATGGACTTTCAACTTCCTAGGATGGCACAGATACTTGGAATCATACAACAACACCATCTTCCCAACCTCAAACTTTTGTTCTTGATATGATGATCATGCCATGCCTTTTTGTCTTGCTTTTTCTATCTTCTAACTCCATCTAGCAAGTGATCACCTTTCATCTAACTACATCAACTTATCAATCCTTCTTCCAGTGCTTTTCATCAGCTAACCCTCTGCACGCATGCTATACGTAGTGATGGTAACATGAATTCAACTGAAAAATAGCCTCCATGCCAAACACCAATTGAAATGGTGTGGCCTTGTTCAACCTCTTTGTAGGTTGTCCTGTATGCCCATAGAATGACTGATACTTTGTCATCCCAATCTTGTCTTCCAACATCATAGATCTTAGTCAACGTGTGACTTAGTATTTTGTTAAATGCCTCAAAGTAGTTCCATTTGCTTGAGGGTGATAAGGGGTAGTCTTGTGATGGGCCACCATAAATTCTGCTAAATAGAATCCTGACCATTTCATTGAGAAATGTGTACCTCTATCACTTGTTAAACTTAAAGGACAACCATACCTTTGATTATGTTCTCCCATAAAAATCTATAGCAGTTGTCATTGTGGTGCAATCCTTCATAGGTGCTGCCTCTATCCCAACATGTTAAGTAATCAGTGCAAGTAATGATATACCATGAACTAGTCCTTCACGCATGGCTGGCAAAATTGGCCCTACAAAGTTGATTGCCCATTTTTCAAATGGTTCAACACTGGATATTGGTCATAAGGGCATTTCATCCTCTTTCCTAGTTTTTCCAAGGTGCACGAAATGGTCACAGGCCTTAAAAACTCAATACAATCCTGGTAGATGGTTTCCCACCAAAGCCCTACTAATAAAATCTTCCACTGTGGTAGCATTTCCTACATAGTGTCCTCCTATAATCCCACCATGCACTTCCTCCATAATTTCCACATGCTCATGTTCCAATACGCATCGGCATGCAAAACCTCATCATGACCTAACTTATACAGTCTCCACTAATCAACATGTAGGTGTGGCGCATATTGAACTAACTACTTTCTCTCCAGAGCCTTCATCCCTTCCGATGCCACACCTATTTTTAAGAACACTGCGATATCTTCCAAGTCTGAGGGTGTGCATGCACAAACCTAAATAGTTACGCATCTAACATGGTATCCTCAATGCTTTGTGCATCCTCCCCTAAGTTAATCCTTGATAAGTGGTCAGTCCTAATTTCTTTTTCCTAGTTTTACAACCACTGTGAACTCAAACTCTTGAAATAATAGACCCAATGACATATGCGCCCTTGCAAATGGGCTTGTTGACTAAGTATTTCAATGCCATGTGGTCCATGTAGAATATAAATGGTGTTTCCAATAGATACTAAAACTTGTGTAACACGTAGATCATGGACAATGCTTCACGCTTAGTAGTTGTGTAATTTTTTTCTACTGTGTCAACTTTCTACTTGCAAAACACAAGGGATGATCAACAATTCCCTCACCAGGTTGTGCTAGTACTACTCCCATAGTTGTCCCTGAGGCATCAACATGCACATGGAAAGGCTTATCCCAAGAAGGAAAACGTAGTATGGGCGCTGTGATAAGCCTATCCTTCAAAGTGTCAAATGCCTTCTACTGCAGCCTCTCCCCAATGAAAGGCACTCTTGTGTTTTAACAATTCCTCCAAGGGCATGGTGATCTTGCATACCCCTTGATGAATTTCCTATAATACCCCATATGCCCAAGGAATCCACGCACTACGCTTTGACTAGTAGGCTCCCTAATCCCACAATAACTACAACTTTGGTGGGATCTACTAGTAAGCCTTCTTTGCATATAATATGTGTCCTAACAGGGTTCCAAATGGAGTAACAAAGACACATTTCTTAATGTTGAGGGATATCCTTAATTGCCAACATCTCTCAAACATCAGCCTCAAATTGTCACAATGGTCTTTCACCAATCCATACACAATCCAATCATCCAGGTAAACTTGAAGAAATTTATGGATGAAGTCCTAAATGCTTGTACCACGATGCGCGAGAACACAACAGTGCATTCTTCAATCCAAAAGGCATAATCTGTAGGAAAAAATTCCCCATTCAATGGAAAAAGTTGTCTTTCTCTAGTCTTCCTTTTTGCAATCCTGACTTGGTGATACCCTAAGAACCCATCCGTGAAAGAGTAGACTTCACGCCCAGCTACTCCCTCCAAAATTTCTTCAATAAAGGGGGTTGAAAAGGATCGATGACACATACTACATTCAGATCCCTATAGTCAACACAGATTCTTATCCTTCCATCCTTCTTGATACTGATGACCATTGGGCTTATCCATTCTGATTCTTCCACTACCTCAATGATACCAGATGCTATCATCTTGTCTATTTCTTCCTTGACCCGTACGCACAAATTTGGATTCATCCGATAAGGCCTCTTCCAATCGGGCACACCTTCCTTCAACTTGATCTTCATCTCCCCTAAGGAATGGTGGATGCCTTTGAGTTCATGGTACCCATGAGGGAACAAATCCTGTAAACTCATGCAAATAGATCAATGACCTTTGAAACTTATTTTTTTCCGACCAATAGTCCCCAATGATAGCTTCCTTAGGTTTGTCTCCATCCCAATGTTAACCTTATTTATTTTCAAGGGCTCATGGTAGGCACGTGCTCACTCATCAATGCTATCTATGACTTCACAGTGTACCTTCAAATGGTTAACATCCAAAGTTTCCATCTCTTCACCATCTACTACATAGACCATTTTCCTTTTTCTTTTTCCATGCACACGCGCTCAAGTTGTACTTCCTCTAATTCTTCTTCATTGAGGCATGTCTCTAAATAAGGCTCACCCAATAATTCCAATAGAGCCTATCCTCTACCATAGCACTATCTCCCATCGTAAGGTGCTTGATTACTTGTAACGCCTTATCCACTGATGGCTTTGTACTCCTATACTCAAAAGATTGAATGAGATCAGCCACCAACTCCTACCAATTACCTATTTGATGACGCATCTCCAATGAATATACCATGCATGCACACAACCTTGTAAGGTGGAATACAAATTATGCACCCATAACGAAGGTGGTAACACTTCTACACTTCCCATCTAGGCCTTCTCACATGCTTGGATATGAAATGAGGCGGTCTCTTTACCATGGTAGTCTTAGATGATCATGGGCACATTGCTCCTAGAGAACCTTACAAAGAATGTGATTCTTACTTCACACCATTCTAGGAGGCTCTCCCAATGTGTATCCCACCAACATGCTGTAGTTCCGAGTAGGTTATAATTGAGCATTCCCCTTCTCTCATCCTCATTTTTCCACTGAGCCTCCATTTCTTGCAAGAAAATTTCAGGGTATGCTCCTCCAAAGTAACTTGGAAACTTCTTCCTCCTAGGTGCTTGACTGAGCATGCCTTTGTTACCCTTATTACAGATCCTCTCAACTTCACACCCAATCAAATCATAAGTCCCATGCACCCAATTTTCACATGCCATGCTAGTGGTATCACTCAAGGATCTAAGCATCTTCAAACTAGATGACTCCTGTGGGATGAATTATCTCAGGATCTCTGATGGAGTGCACATATAGATTCTATCAAGGAATTCTTCTCCTAAGGGCTCAGTATAGGGCACTGACTTCCCATCTGTCAAAGGGATGATCACCCTTTCTTCCTTTTTCTCAAAGCTGATATACCCTTTGTTAAACCATAGGTCAACATTGTTCTTATAACACCATGGGTGCCCAAGCAAATGCTGGAAAGTTGTCTACCTCGGTGAGTGAGTGCCAAGACTTCAAAGTCTCTAGTGAACTTGGCCCTTGAATGGTGATAATCGCATCCTTCAAGACTCCAATGGGCATTTCCTTAGTCTTTTTTTCCATATACAACACATTCAAAGATGGTTGTAATGTGGGCCTTCCCATTTGATGTCAGCATCTAAGGTAAGAACATTGACCTCTACTTCCCATGTCGATGAGGATATTACTTAAAATCCATCCATCAACAACCACATTCAAAGTAATCTCCTTATCATAGTCAAGGCTGTGAGGAGGAAGGTTTACATGCAAAACCTACCTTTCATGCTCTACTCCAGCACATGGTACCTTCTCTCTCAGCCATTCTCCTAGCAAGGGAATAATATTCTCTTGCCTTAACATCCTACATACTTCCTTGACCTCATCCAAATCATCCTTTGAGCCTCGACATTCTTCCTTTGCTCCAACTACTTTGATTTCTCCTTTAGACATTGATCTCCCCTTATAAACTTCGAATCACATCCATAGTCTCTTGATACACCTCCTTTTGATGAGAAGGTCCGATACTTTCCATGTACCACTTCCTCTCTTAAAACTAGTGTCCTTTGTCTTGGCATCTCCCTGGCGCGCGTGGCCTCTACTCATGTTGTCACTAGTACAAGTTCTAGCCCACTCACGCACCACTTGGCATCCACTGTGAATCATCCTTCTTGATGCTCACCATCCCAATGCCTTTTCCTTCTAGTGCTGCTGGTTCATATGCTCATAAAGCTCTAGACACTCTTTGTACTTATGTTTCTTTCCACACCATGAGCATTGTAATAGATCAGGACACTCATGTTTGTAATGCTCTAGATCCATAATTATAATAGGTTCCTTATGGGAACTCACTTCATCCTCCTCCATGGTTACTGTGACCACAAAATCCTCCACAAAACCTCTTCCACGTGCTCCTCCATCTACGTGCACCCCTTCATAATGATGATCATCATCCTTGAACTACTTGCAAGGCTAGTCTGGCACACACCCAAATCAATAACATCATGGATTTGATCAATCAGTTTATAATCCTTGGTATCATGGGTCGTAGAGGTACAATCTTACAATAACAAGAAACATTCTTACGGATTGCATGTCAGTAGTAGAGGGCATCTACTTGCATCATGATCCCCATGGAAAATTTCACAGTCTACCGCCATAGTGCATACCAACTTCCGAGGGAAACTATCCTTTGTATGCCCTTCCACTTCACAAGTCATACACCAAAAATCCCACTACAAACCTCATGCACTGAGTTTGCAGACAACTTCTCCAACTACTTGGCCATTGCAACAATTTGAGCCTCCAAAAAGGACTAACACCAATATCAATGCTCCCAATAGCCTCAACAGCGCAGGGCAAGCTTCCAATGCCTCTCACACGGGTCTCATGAAAGTTTTTGTGTGACATAAGCCTTTCTAAATGGTGTTATCAATCCTCCAAAAAACCATTGAGCATGTTGAGAAGGATGAATGTCATAGGATAGTTTAGACAAGAGAGTCTTGAAACATGCATCATACTCCCGCACACACACTCTCTACCATTCCTCTATTGATCTCCTTTAGAGCGTTGATGCTCTTCTACTCAAACTCAGGATATGGAACTCTACTAGGAAGGTGTTTCAATGTGGTGTAGTCTACCACCATCTGATGGGGGTCATACTTCCTATACCAACTATGTGCACGCCCTTGCAATGTTGTTGCAAACTGACTTGCCTTCCACTCTAGGGTAGTGATCCCTTTCACACCATAGTAATTCACACTTGTGCACATGCTCTGTAACATCTTCAATACCCCTATAGTCTGGTAAGTGCAAAGACATCTCAAAAATACTTGTGGAGGTGGTTGGGGCCTTGTCCTCCCGATCCAGAGCCTTGGTTCCCTCCGGTGTTTCCTCCTCCACCAGATCCACTAGATCCACCAGTCCACCATTCTCTCCCAATCCTGATCCTCTGACCACCGTATCCACCTCATGTAGTAGAAAAGGCCCAAGTGGTCGCGCCAAGTGTTCCTAAATGTCCCACTAAATGTGCACCATGGTTTGTGATATTATCCCACTACTAGTTGTGTGTCCCATGCCACTCCCATATGTGATACCCAAACCTTACGTATTTGTACACCTTGTCCAAAAATTCCTCCAAATACTAGGAATGGATTACATGTAGCAACCATGGATGTTCCAAATGAGAAATTATATCTCCTAGGCATAGATCAGTTACTCCCACCGATACCAACTGGGTTAACAATACTTCCTTGATCTAGAAAACCAAGCACTCAGGGGTGGTCAACATGTGGGTTCGATGCACGCCAATGGATGGCTCTCCTTTCTCCATGTGACAAACTCTCATCAAAAGTTGAAGGGGCTTCTCTCCCATGCTTTCCAAGATGGGGTAGCACAGACTTCTTAGCTCAGTTCCACATCCTCTATGTGAACCTCAACTCCTTCCCAGAAACATTCTACCTCCATAGATCCATCACACTTGTAACCTCACGTTGTCTAGTCATCTCCCTTTCATGAGCTTTGTTATACTTGAGTCATCTCTCCTCCCTTTCCTTTTCAGCCACAATGTCTTCCATCTTCCTCCACCCTAGCTTCCTCTCCCAATGACTCAAAGAAGCTTAGTCACCATGGGAAATGCCTCTAAACTCAAGGTAATGACCAAGATCTTCATAGCCAAAGGAATAACATGCAAAAATGATCCTCTGGGCTCCCTTAGAAACTCAAACTCAACAACTTCTAGGAAAGAATACATAGAAATGGCATATTCTAGAGTATAACTGGTCAACACTCTTTTCCACCAGTGATCAACAACACACGTCCAAGTCATATCTACATCCTGAGCTCTATAGTCATCTTGGGTCCATACACGTGATGATCTATAGTACCATCTTGATCTAGATGCATATGCTAAAATCCATTCATATAGTTCTACTGAAAACAACAAAAGAATGTCTCATATAACTCATGGTACAAGTTCTCTTCTACCCATCTACGCACATCAAACTTAGATCCAATGCTGAATCTTTGAGCAAAATCATCCTCCATGCTCTTGAACCATGTTTCAACACTTTCCAAGGTCAACATTCTATCATCACACATCACAGGGAAAAGATGCATGCCATTTCTCACAACAACTTCAAAAGAGGTCTCGGCAATGGAACCAAGATGTAGTCATTTTTATACCCTTAGACCAATAGTCTAATCCCATGTGCGTTGGCCTATCACCCAGCGGGCATTGGGTGCTCACCATGAGCACGCATGGGCACCGAGCCTCTCCTTTATGTGAGTCTTGTGAGAATGCATCATCTTATGATATATATTCAAGTGCAAGTGAATAGAAAAGAACCATGCATCATTCTGAGAACCTAGGACAAGTTATCATCTCAATGCATCTAGAAAAGAGAAATAACAAACAACATATGGAAATGGTTCATACATAAAGGAAATGCATAAGGATTATACTCATGAACACATATATGATTTAGAATAGAGCCTTATATTCATATTAACATGTTCAATAACCACATTACATCCCTTGAGGTCATAATAGACATCATATAACATTGCAGAGCCAATTCATGCATCAGAGCTACATTATGTTCATCACATTACAAAGATGAATGCAGACCCATCCCTCTAAGTGTGCCATCACTTTTATACTTTCCTAATCCCAACCATAGGATTCTCCATAAGATCTCTGCAGAGCTTTGCCTCTTTTCCAGCACACTACTCTCTCTCAGATGAATCCATTTATATCTATCTTCTTTTTCACACCTTTACCCATCACTTCTTTCTTTCATCCATGCACCTTAATATATATATAGCTTTCCCACCTTCACCGCCATACCTTTTGAGGTAATATATCGATGCCAAGTGTCAAGTGGTCCTCCAATGGAGAGCATGCCTCCTTTGATATGAGCTCTCCACTGTGTAATGATATGCTCTTCTAGAGGCTTCCATCGCATGTATGAAATATTCCCTTTTTTATCATATAGTCGCCAGTGGCACCTTATCCACTCGCATGCTAGAAGGTCACGATTTTCTCGTATGCTACCCGGGACACTTGAATATGGCTAAGTCCAAACCTTTATTTCCTTGCGTGTGTGCCATATGTTCTGCTAAACACCGCTTGCTAGAACCCTTTCCATGCGCACTTTCAACCCGCGCGCCTTCTTCAACTAGGTCTCAAGGATAAGATCCCATAGATAAAAATTTATCCATATCAACAATCTATCTATGATCATTGATTAAATCTTCTTCATCCTGTTAAAAATCAACACCATATTGAAGCTCTTCATTCATGACTAAGGTATCTTGGTCATTATGAGCATCCAGCCATTCACAAATTTCTCTACCTCTTACCAACTTTGTAGCCTTGATAGTCACATCATAATCCATGATTTTAGTCACCCACCCAACTCTTTTTTTGTTGATTTTTTGCTCCCATGATAAAATCTCTAACACTAGAATGTGAAACTAGAAATTTGATGTGATTGGTATAAATAATACTCTCAAATTTCTTAAGATCTCTCATAATAGTAAATACATGTTTCTCAATGTGACTGTACTTGAGTTCATAATCTTTTAGTGTTTGACTAACATAAAGCTAATGTCAGGTTGCTCCATTTCTTGGTCATTCTATTGAATTAGAACAATTGCAATACTGGATTCAGCTCCATATGCATATAGAATAAAATATTTGGCATAATTTGGGTTGATCAATGTAGGATCTTGAGAAATCTCTTGTATTATCCTATCAAATATTTCCTTTCCCTCAATTTTCCATTTGAAAACTAAATCCTTCTTGAGCATGAGAGTAATAGGCCTAACAAGCTCTGTAAAATTTGGAATGAATCTTTGAACAAAATTAATCTTCCCCAAGAATGATTGCAATGACTTCTTGTTAGTTGGTAAAGAGAGAGATAGGATAGCTGATAAGTCAATAACAATACCCTCGTTTGACATAATGTGGCCCAAAATATTTCCTCTAGGAACTACAAAATTACACTTCTTAGGATTGAGAGACACCCCAAATTCCCTGCATCTCTCAAATAATTTCTCAAGGTGGATGATATGATCTTGACTGTGCTTTGAGAAAATAGTAATATCATCAAGATAGACAAGGATAAACTCAATATCCATTGCTCTTCGGAAAGTAGCACTTGTATTTGACAAGCCAAAGGGAATTTATGATATGCATACGTTCCCCATTTGGTTGTGAATGTAGTCTTATACTGATCTTCTTCTTTCACTTTGATCTAATTGAAACTGGAATAGCCATCAAGCATGGAAAACCTCTCAGCTCCTGCTACATTTTGTAAAATCTACTCCATGGAAGGTAAAGGATAATGATCCTTTAGAGATGCCTTGTTCAAATCCTAAAAATCCACACAAAGTCTGATTCCCATTTTTCTTCCTTAATGGAACAATATTTTCCACCCAAGTAGAGTATTTAATCATATATATATATATATATATATATATATATATATATATATATATATATATATTTTCCTAAATGAGTTTGAAAATTCCTTCCTCATGAGGGGTTCTATCTTGGGGTTAACTGGCCTCTGCTTCCATCTAGTTGGCTTGACATTGGGATCAAGATCAATGGAATGTTGGACTATATCTAGATTAAATTATTTTAAATATTCATAGTCCCATGAAAATACATCATTGAACTTCTGACATAAGGAAATAAAATTTTTCTTCTCGTTCTCATCACATACCTTCCCAAGTAGAAGTTTTTGCTAGTGTAATTGTGACTAGTCGGAAATTTTCTTGTCTTGTTACTATGTTCTTCTTTGTGCCTTTGAATTCATCATATGGACTAAAAATCTACTCCAAATTGACTAATCCCTTTGGAAATTTGTTTGTTTTCAACTGAATGATATGATCATATAGACATCTTGCAAATCAAATTGCATCTTTGAGGAGAATTCAGCTTCATTTTGTATAAATTGAACAATTTGTTCATCACTATCAAAAACTTTCCAATTGGTTTGATTATCTAGGAATTGAAGGCCTAACTACCATATTAATATGTTGCACATTTCCTTTGATTAAATCCTTAGTGGGTGAGAATTGAGAACCAAGAGCTTCCATTTGATTTGCTTCCTTGCTTAATTTTCTAGGCACAACTTATAGGTTAAGAGCATCAAAACTCTCTAGTAGATCCTAGACTTTGTGTTTGTAATTCTTCAACAACTTGTTCTTTTCAGTAGCACATTTTCCCCTAACTTGATTAATAGCCAAGTTAGTATCTCCAAAAATATGCAATTATTTGATTTTCCTCTTCTCAACAATTAAAATATTGTGCACCAATTGCTTTCGTACTCAGCTACATTGTTTAAACATGAAAATTACATCTATGAGAAAATAATAATTTCTCATTCATTAGGGAGATTAGCACCACACCTACCCTGGCTCCATTTATACTTCTAGAACCGTCAAAGAACATATTCCATAGTCCAGGAATATCTTCCTTTTCTTGCTTGAATGGTGCAGGTAGAGTGGATCCTTCTTCAAGAATGTAATAAGTGCCAAGACTAGTCTCAAAGCAAGTTTCAAAGGATCAAATTTACGGTCTCTCTCTCACCCATTCATCAAATAATAGATCAAACGTGGAAGGAGGAATAGGTTGCTCATCTAAAACTAAGTCTTGTTCATGTTCCTCTTGTACTAAGTAATTTGATTGGATAAGGGTGGGATTATATGACTTGATGTGGTAAGAAAATATGGGATCAGCTTGTATGGTAAATATTGTACCATATCTAGTTCTCAAAAACATATGAGTCCATTTTGAAGATAAATAACCACCTACTTTGGAAATGGAATATATAGACAAGAAGATGACAAACATATGAGGTAAGTTAATCATTGATATGTCATGGGTTATGGTGAGGCTTGGGCATGCATGACGTGTTAATTTCAGATCTTTAATTACTCCTAACACACCTACAGTTGAACCATCAAGTTGCAAGACTCCCTTAGAAATAAGACTATATTTAAGACCCAGGATATCAATAATTTTCTTGGGCATTACGAAGGTACTAGCCCCTGAATCAATCATACAATTATGAACCAAGTGTTTTCCCACAATTAATGACATGTAAAAAGAGGGGTCTTGACAGTCTTACTTACTTGTTATTCATTTGCTTGACACACATGAACAACAATATGAGTCTTCTCCGCCACTAGATTAGCTTGAGGAAGTTTCATGAGGGATCTCACATAAGTGATGAGATAGCCAAATCATCCCACATTTTCACACTGACTTTTTTTCATTTGTTCAACAATATTGAAGGGAAGACCCATGGGTTTCTACATTTGTGGCACACTATTCTCCTTTTTCTGTTATTGCAATGTTAGAATAGATGGATTTGGTCTGGGGAGAAACCTCTTTGTTCAAAACAATTTGACATGAGCTTGAAGAAATTTATTGCTTCTTACATTAATTTCTCCTTGTTAACAACATTGCTTTGATTAGAGGAAGATGAAGGTTTTGATTCTAGCATCCTCTTCTTATATCTTATATTGTCAGCAATGCTTACTTGAGGTTTGCTAGAGCTTCCCACTATTTGATTGATTGCACAAAAATCCTCAGCTCTAAAGAACATGAGATTGAATTCGGATTGGCCTCTTGGACTTCTTCTACATTTGAATTGGGTGCTTCTAGAAGTGGCTCTTTGTTGACTAGAAGAACCTTAAACCATGTAATCTTGAATCACAAATAAGTTTGTTATGTGGTAGATTGCATGGAAAACACCATTTAGTTTCCTGAGCCATGTTATTCTGTACTAGAACTAAAGCTTGGCTTGAACTAGGAGCAGGAAGTGACTGAAGAGGAGGAATTGTTGCCAAAGGAAGAGGTGCACTTTGACCTTGCCATTTTTTATTTTGCTGATTTTTTCCATATCTCTGGTTAAATTGTTGATTCCTATATGGCTGATATCCTTGATTAAATCCTTGATTTGAAGATTGTCCCTGGTTAGAGTAATTCCTATGTGATTGAGCTTGTTTTTTTAGGGATATAACTTTGTTGGTCAAATTCCTGATTAATGCTTTCATATCCTCATCTTCCTTTTGTTATGCAGAAGAATGAGATGTAGAGGCAGCAAGCTAGGTATTTTGTTTAGGAATGGGAGTAATAGGAGGCTGAACAATTTGAGGCAATTCAGGATATAAGGGCATGGGTGGTCTAGGAGCTAGTTTCCCGGCTTGTATTAAACTATTCTCAGCTCTAATTGCTAGTGCATAGGCTCCAAGAAATGTTATCCCTCCCATATATTGGATCATAACAACTATATCAGAATTTAAATCTTTTAAGAAATAGAGAAATGCACCTTTAACAACTGGTCTTACAGAATTAGAATTCTATCCCATGTTCTCTAGAACCTGAAGTTGAAGTTTGTCATGTGTTCATTTGGAGCTCTCTTGATGGTAGTCAATTTCTCTAATAGAGATAGATTATCTCCCCTTTCTCCAAAATGATCACAAATATTTGTGCACAATGCATCCTAATTTTGAATTGATCCTACTCTCAGGATTCTGAACCACTGTAAATAAAGCTTTCCTTTGAATGAAGATGCTAGAAGTTTCACAGCTACATTCCATATTAACAATTTCATGGATTACACACACATTTGCAATATCCTGGATGTGATCAAACAAAGTGATATGATTCTCTCTAGTGAATAATGGAATGTTTTTCCTTGAATTGGATGTTGTACATTAAGGGAAAATGGACTACTACCAATAAAATGAAAAATGGATTCATTATTGTGGTTGTTGTCTTTCCATTATGATTGGTCTAAGAACTCTAGTAGATTTCAAAAATGGTCTACCAGGTGGAGGTGTTGAAAGGGTTCTGTTTGGTGGAGATAGTGATCTTTGGATTTTTATTCCTCTTCTTCCTCTTCCCGGAGATATCTATAGATATTCAAATAGTTCTTTTCTCTTGTCCTAGACCGTGTCTGGATTCATCTCATGAACTTGAGGCACTTTGATTTGCTTTACTAGTTGATTTAAATGTTGGAGTTACCAAATATGTAGAAGTGAGCCTCTAAAGGCTAGAAATTAGCAAGCCACACACCAAACTTAGTAAAATACTAGAATAAAGCTTCCAAATGGTCCCATAGGGCATGCCAAAACTATTGGAGCTCAAAATTGCACCCTGGATATGATCATTGAGGATCATGAATTCTGAGGCAACATGGGACTATCTCTCAGTTGTGGGATTTATAACTAAGATAGACCTCTGGAGAAGGCAAATTTCCTCTTACTACTTCTAATGCTACACTAATCCTATTTACGTAAATGAAGATATCTAATCCTAAACCAAATCTCAAAGGAAACAAGGATAGAAGGAATTAAATAAAGTAAATATTACACTACATGAGGTGATGCACCAAAAATGAGGGTGGAGAGACACTATAAACTTGAAAATAAAGGGAAAATAGCAAGGAGAGAGAAGATATGGATGTCACAAGTCCCAAAAAAATTGACCTTGAATTCCTTACAACACACGAGAATATTTGAACCTTACTCAATGACCGAGAAGATGCAAAAATACCTGCAAAAATAATGAGAGGCAAGAAAATGTAAGAAAAGACAAGCTAAGACAGATTTAGAGTCACAAAAAAATATTTTATTGCTTTGGATGAATGTAAAGTATATTATATTGGAGATATTAGGAAAAAATTCACCATGAATACATTCAAATATGAGGTTTGAGACCAAAACACAAATTCCACTCCTTGGGAGAGAACGCATACAGTATTACAAAGAGTGTCCAACCCTTTTCAAAATGATTTTTCATTACAACATATAGGAGAAAGTGAGAGAGAGAGAGAGAAACCCAAGATTCCACTTGATCTATCAACATTTATCTATAAAATATCCCCGAGCTCCCTCACACTTGATCGCCCAATGTTCTACACCTAGTGGAAGGAGAAAAGACCATTTTCATTCATTTTTGGAATCAAGAATATATATTTCCATTTTATCTCATTTATCTCCATCAAAAACAAAATCTGAAGACTCCATGTTGTAGGGCTCAAAAATCCCTTTCTAGTGATATCAAAATCTTGAAAAATGGACAATTTGGTGAAAATATATGGACTTGTGGATCTAGGGGTGTTATTTTTCCTAGTTAGAGAAAACTCGGCCTTGGGACAAAAAGATACGTTATATTCATTAAAATATCATTTCCTCCATTTATAATGTTAATTTTTTGTCTTATGAGCAATAGGGATCAGATAAATCAGAGTATTTTGGAACAAGTGGTACATGCACTTCTAATGCCTTGTGCATTCACAACCCTACTTACCCAAACAACTTTCTATCTCCCTTTTCCTTTACCTTCTAGGTATGTTGGGTAAATCGAGCTCGAATGAAACATAGGGAAAAGGGTAATATGGGTCTTTAGGGCTTGCATCTTCTTCCTTTTCCACAAACAACTTTGTCAACCCCATTTCCTTTTTGTGGGTGTTAACTCTCCATGAGGAACAATGTTCCGTGGGAACATTGTTCCTCACATCCGCATGATTCTCTAACCTTCAAATCCTTGTAAAATACCACGCCTCCGCTTAACAATTTAACAATGGGAGTTTCATGCTCGTAGAAAACTCACGTCACCATGGCTCTAGTTCCGTTTGGGCCCTCTGGGCCTACAATTTTCAATCCACCACATCGTACTTCCTACCTCCCACCTTTGTATTGCGGAGATTCATTAGGTGTGGGGAACCATATTCTATAGGGAACATTGTTCCCCACATTCTCTAGTTCTCCATGGGCCCATATGACCGACACTACACCGAATCCATTCCCCTCCTTGAATTACATCTGAATTGGCCATCGAGGAGCTTAAGACCCCAGTACCATGTTACCTCTGGGCCACCAAAATCCGAAAATGCCACAATGCACTAGATCTTAGCCTTTTTAAAATTATAACCAAAATTTCACTAACTCATATTTTTTGGGATAGGGGAGTTACTAAAATAGAGCGAAGTGCTCCAAATCCAACATTTTCCAATTTTAACCATTTTTTCACTAGAATTTGGCTAAGTATGCAATTTTGAATCCTAGAAGGAGGGGAGTACCTCAAAATGATTCCCAAGTTCCCAATATCATGAAATAACCCATTTTTCCTTAGATTCATTATCAAACCTATCCAACTACCATGTCAACATTTATCCATGTTGCTTATTTTTGTAATGGTACAAAAATAGTCAACAATTACCATTAGAAGGCTCCCAAAGCCTCTACGCCCAATTTAGATGAGGGTAGGTTGGTGAAAAAGAGGAAATACATCCTAGAATTAAAAGATACGCTTCTAGGTTCTTCAACCACCCAATTTTATGAGGTATGGTGCCCATTTTTTTCTCCCACAAAAGAAGTATCATGGGGGAATGGTCTCTTAAGGGTATCCATGCTTATTTTCATATATTTAATATATGTTGTTAGTGGTTGAAGGTGAAAATATGAGTTTCCCTCTCCCCCTCTCTCTCCCATCTTCTATTTATTATAAAAATGTCTCATATATAAATGGGAGGATGTTATAAAATGTAAAGAAACTCTCTCAAAAAAAATTCTAAGTAGTTGTGAGTTGTAGACCTTCATTTGGGCTTGGAAATGTGTTCTTATGCCTTCTTATTCACATGTAATTGTCTGTACATACTTTGAAAGAAATAAAATATTTTTTGTGGTGTTTCTCAACCCTAACTTATATTTTGTTGCATTTCCTTTCCTCTCCATTCTTGTTGTTGTATTTTGTGCATGTATTTCTCACTTGCAGGTTCATCTTGTTGTGTTTCATGGAGAATAGATGGTAAATGAAGTCTTGGGTCTGTGTCACCTCTATTTATCCTCTCCCTTATCCATTTTCCTTCTCCCTTTTCCCTCATTAGTCTTCACCATTTTCCTTGGTGTCATCACCTCTCTTAGCTTAGGATTTCCCCTTTTATGCATCTTTCTCTTCCCTTGG
This sequence comes from Taxus wallichiana var. yunnanensis, assembly GCA_018340775.1. NCBI lineage: Eukaryota > Viridiplantae > Streptophyta > Pinopsida > Cupressales > Taxaceae > Taxus > Taxus wallichiana. Next base: position 166,817,780 of record CM031233.1, on the reverse strand, counting down.
TCCCTTGGATTGTTAGAATAGGATTAAATAGTTGCATTTCCTTCCTTAGGAGTAGTTTAGCGTTAGGAATGCAGTAGAGGAACCAGACTTCTCTGGAGGGTTTTCTCAAGTATCAAGTCCCACAACTTGAGAGGTAATCCCATGTTACCCAAAAACATTGATTTCTTATCCATTCATCTATGATAAATCATAGGGTGCTATTTTTTATGGAGATAATAGGAAAGAAGCAAGTGCGGAGCTAGGACAATTACTAAGAACTCTTTGATTTAGATGTGTTATGGAAAATAGATGTAGATCATTGGTGGGAAGGTGTTTTGTGTAGATATACATTAGAATATGTAATTTTGACATACTCGTGTCCTAAGGAATTACATTTCTTTTTTTTACGCAAAATAAGGGGATCATATTTATGTGCAACACCTTTAACTATCAAAATCTTAATGATTGAACTAGGAATGGAGAACTTATTGATGGAAGGCTAAAACCCCATCGCACGCAGGGTAGGAAGCAGTTTAGGAAGGATGACACTGGTATAAGAAGAATAAAGGGAAATAGAAGAAATATTGCACAAGTATATGATGCACGAGAGAGGGAAGTTGAAGAGGCACTTTGAGACTATGGGAAATGATGATAGATGGTAGTGATGAGAAACCTACAGAAGGAAAGGGACCACATGATCATGTCTTTCCAATATTGGGGAATCATAGTAGAAGGACCCCTTCAGCATCTAATGAGAGTGAGTTTGAGGAGAGAATGAGAACTATTGGCATATATTTGACCCAAACTAGACACATAACCCTTATGCATGCTTTGTTTGGAATTTGGAAGTTGTATAAAATAATCATAGTGAAGGTGAGTAGGAAGGTAATAAAGTATCACCACATTAGGTTAGAGATACGGTAGGCACATATTGGTATCACTTAGGAGGCATGACATATTAAGGTAACGTGAATAGGTGCGTGTTCTTAGACGTAGTTTGTTTAGAACCAACTTGGTAGGTAAGTCATTAGGATAGAGCAAGGTGGTGGGCTACCTATTAGAATTAACCCTGTTAATGGACTAATAAAACAAATAATTGGCATGTAGTTTAGCACTACTACAGGCATGTACGGTAATACATCTACAGTCCCCATATTATAGCAAGAGGCTCGGAGGTATAAGACCTCCACCATGTGGAGGAAATCCAAGTGGAGGATTAGATTCAAGATTTAGCCCCACTCCAGGACAAGGGCCACAATTTTCTAGCATAACAACCGTAATAACCACAACATCAAACACCTCATATTTTCTTTGAGATTCACCTTCATTTTCTAGAGTATAGAGGTGTGGAAGATGCAATAGAGCATGTTTATAAGTGTGAGTTATTATGGCGAGATAATGGAATAATGACTCCAAATCGAAAGGTAAGTTAATTTACAACAACAATTCAATGTTCTCATATAGTTGGTACAAGAAGTATGATCCACATTAGATAGTAAGGGACTATGATGCATTGTACAACACCTTCTTGGTTGAGTTTCACATACCTTAGTTTGAGTAACAAAGCATTAGTACACTAAAGGATATTAACAAAATCCTATCTAAGAGTGTCATAGAATATGATGCATGTTTCAAGACCATGTTTTCCAAGATTTCATATGATGACCATCATAGCAAGCATGTGCAGTGGTTTTTAGGATGCTTGGTGACACCTTTTCAACAAATTTTATCACATAAGACATTTATTGATCCATGTAAGGCCTTGAAGAAGCATTGTGTTCCAAAGTGGTTGGAAGTTTTGACATAAGGGTAAGTCCATTACTTGAAGCCTAGATTGCAACAATAACTACTTAGTTGGAGAAATTATCCACCAATTCATCTCATGAGATGCACAATAGACTCTAATGTACTGATTTTGATGTGGAATGATATTCAAAGGATAGTTTCCATACAAGAATGTGTGTGCACTACTATGACCTACAAGATTTGTCATAAGTATCGCGATGTCTATAATTTTCCACTCTTACATTGTGTGATGTAGAAAATGTATGTGTATTGAAAAATCTATGATGTTCATACTTATCGACAACCAATTTCCATCCGATTGATCGAGTCATGAGACTTGTGAAATAAGGTTGCATCGACTAATGTGGAGAGTATCTCACAAGCACAAGAAGGACGAAATAGTGAAGTGTGCAACGATGGGAATATATATTTTAGAGGTGGATACAAAAGTAGAGATCATGGTGGCTAAGGAAGGTTTGCATGAGGGACATGTTATACTTGTGGGTCACCTAATAATTATTAGTGTGAGTGTCCAAAGAATCAAGTTTATGTGTATTGTGGTAAGGCACACAAGGTTGAGGATTGTTTAGGTATATATACCTATATGTGTAAGAACAAAAAAATGATAAGGATGAAGCTATGATTAACGTGGAACATGATAAGAAAGAGATTTGGGCATTAAAGAGGATGGTTCAGCCTAAACGTCAACCTTTATTAGTCATTACATAAGTAGAAGCAAAGGTGTGTGCACAAGAGCAAGGTAAGGTAAGGTTTCTCATCAGATAAGAATAGGTTATGCATGCTAAGTATCTATACGTGGCCCAACAAAAGGAAGTCTATTAGGAGACCATGGGTCTCATCGGAAGATACAAAAGGAAATACAATGTTTAAAGGAGAAATCTCATTAGAGGGAATGATAAGGAGTACTAAGGTACAAAAAAATGATGTTGATGATCTTAGAGAGGTATGAATAATTCTCAGACATGAGAACATCATACCATTATTAGGAGAATGGTTGCGAGACAAGGTACCATGCGGAAGTATGGAATGGGAGTGCGAATCTCCATGTAAACTTTTCGCCATAAGACCATGAATATGACAAGGAAATCACATTAGATGTAGTGATTAATGGATGGTTGGTAAGTAATATTCTCATTGATATAAACGTGGAAGTAAATTTCCTCACCCTTGATGCTTGGAACCAAATGGGGATTCCGCCATTACAACCATCCTTAAATGTGTTTTATATAGCTAACAAGACAAGGACTATTCCCATTGAGGTACTAAACGATGCATCTATCACCATTCAGGTGATCCAAGTTCACATGAGATTTTAAGGTGTTGGAGCTAGCTGAAGTAGATAACTTCCCCATACTTTTAACTCATCCTTGGTTTTATTTTAATAACATGTACTTGTGCTTTAACAAAAGGTATATAAGTTTTGAGAACAAGGATGAGCGTGTTGTGATACCATTGGATGATACAAATATTATGCCATATATAGAGCCTATCAATAAATAATATCTCAACGAAATCTATGTGCATATTATGCGTGAACCTGAGCATGTGGAACCATCAAAGAAAGGTGTGCATCATTAGGAATATGCGTAGTCCATCGCTGATACTACTAGCACAACTTATTAAAATTGGGCCCATGAAACTTTGGAAACGGTTGGACGTGAGGTGCATGGAAGAGTGACAAATATGGTTAGGTCATGACACATTAGGAGGTTAGGTAAAACTAGCTTGCCAAATTATACTAGAGAGAGAAGCTAGAGTCATTCTTGCTTTCAATGGAAGAACAATGTCATAAAGAGAGATAAGAGAAACATGATGGTATACACCTTATGCAAGACAACATCATGCTAGTGGGATTCACACACATAGAGATAACTTACTTGGTTTTCTCATGATCCAAGTGGTTTTCTTGATAAAGTTTTTCAAGAGTAATATTCCTTCAAAAGTATAATATTATGATGGGAAGACTCCTCCCATGGTGCATATAAAAATTATGAAAGGAATTGGATGTAATGGAATGATTATTTTCCACCATATCTATGCGTACACAATTTTTACTCTACTTTACATGGTTTCACACTTTCCTAGTATATACATGTTGAGTTGAAGAAGGAGACATTGAGTTAGCGTGGCCTAATTGAAGGTATGGTTCATACTTTTGATTATTTTTCTATTAAGCCACTAGTTCATGAAGCTTTGAGATAATGAGGTGCATCACATTGGGGATAACGTGAAGGATGAGGAGCTTATGATTTATTTTTTTGAGGTGTTGACAATGAAGCACATGAGGACTTGGTAGAAATTGAAGTGGCACTATTGGAACTCACTTGGAAATAAGAAGAGAAAGGAAATCTTGTCTACCTTGTAAATGATGAGGAGGTTGAGGATTTGGATACTAAACACATATAATGTGTGCATGAGGTGTTGGAATCCAAATATTAGAAAGTGTGTATAATATGTTCCATTGAAGACCAAGAAATTTAACTTTGGGACTAAGGATGCACCTAAGGAGGTCATTTGTTAGTGATTATTTTTCTGAACCCGAGGTTGTAAAGATCATTTAGTTACTACACAAATTTTAGGACTTGTTTCCTAAGGGATATCATGAATTAAATGGCGTACATCCATCATTGGGAGAAATGAGAATCAAGATTAAAGAGGGTGTGTGACATGTTCGAAAGAAATCTTACCAAATGAATCCTAACTGCGTGTTAAGGTAAAAGAAGAAATTGATAAAATGCTCAAGTCAAGCATTATTGAGCCTATTGAAAAGTTTGAATGGATAAGCCCCATGGTGATCAACATCAAGAAGGATGATCAAATAAGGATCTATGTTGACTACAAATTTATAAATGCTTCATGTGTCTGTAAACACTTGATTTTTGTCAACCCACCTACTTCACATTATACACACTTTATTCAATTAAACATATCTAAAAATCATTATCCTAAGTCACTTTATCCATACCTCTCTGTAAAAATAATCTTACACCCCATAAAATTACTATTTACTATCTCTAAACCACCTAACCACTTGAAATCTACCATAACCATTTAAAAACAACCTAAATCTATTTTATTCCTATATCCTAACCTCTGCAACCCATATACAACCTCCCCATAACCATATTCCTTTGTCAAAAATCCAAAATCTGCATTTAGAAGTAGTTTTCAATCACCTTATAAACGTTTTCCCTCAAGAAAGTTGGATCGCCAACAACTCTAATGAATTGCTAAGCGATTATAAATAAACATTTTCCTCCTTTCCTAGGGATCTTCAGAAACCTTTTTCTCGTATCTACGCCAAATTTTTGATTCCTTAGTAAATTCAAGACATTTTAAATATCATCATAAGCTTGTATCAACCTCTAACAATTATCAATCCAACATTTTTGATAGCCTCTTTCATTTATCAACCTTCATAAGTGTAACAACACAATATCAGTCTTAACCAACTCCATTTAACGATTTAACGCATTTTTAGCTCCATATTGCATCTAAATGTATTTACCTACTTCATTCTACCATTTACGTTTTGTTCAAGCATAAAAACAATAAAAAATATCAATTTAGGCCTTTGTTTATCATTTTTTGTAAAACTGTCCATTTTAGCATTAATCACTAGCGATTACTATAACCATCGATGGTTCCTTTCAAAATACATATTTTCATCAATTTGAAAATTTATAGATCACAAACGATCCTGTCAAAACACATATTTTTATCAATTTTTCAATTTATTATCAGTTTTATCAACATATTTGCATTTAACTTATTCTTTGCAAGTATGGCTTTCTCTTAGATGACGGTTCTTGGATGTTCTCATCCAATTACAAGAATTTACAACCTTCCTGTAGTCTAACACCCCTTCTTCTAGGGAACAATATAACATTCTTCATGAGTTGACATTGTGCACAATACAATTTTCTACTGATATTGAAGACATTGAGGATCAGATCGAGTTCCTCCATTACATTCAAAAAGAGACTGAAAACTTTTGGTACAAATACTTCAAGTTTGTTCAGATCACATCCACCCTTGCTTGGGCCACCTTCAAAGCTACATAGGACTTACCTTTCAACCTTGAGTTCTAGAGCTTCTTATCTACTATCTATCATTGTCTACTTGCATATATTTATCAATCTACTTAATTATCTAAAAGCGAGCTAACATCCTCCAAGGAAGTCCCTTTGGATTCCTAAGATCGGCCTTTTCCAAACAACTCATTTATCCATTTATTTAATATCTTTTGTTTAGTGTCTTTGATTTCAGGTGTTTTTAGGATATGAGGACTTGTACTTTCATTTGGACTCGACATCTTCAACCATCCATCAAGATCAACATCATCTATATTGTGGGTACCAAGAACTCGGCTGTCGTTTTCGAGGTCGGTTAGTTTTTGTTATTTAACTTCATTAATTTAAAGTTGGAAAGAAAAAAATCTCTCACACATTCATTCGACACACCCAAAGTGGGACCATTTCCCAATTTTCCTTCATTTAGTTTATTTTTTCCTTCCTTCATTTTAGGCCTTCGCTTTATAATCGTCAATGATATAGTCAAATCACCAAAATCGATGTGAATCGTCCATGATTCTTGTCAATCACTAATGATATTTGTGAATGCTTCTGATTACTCATTTAGTCCACCTCTAACATCCAATTTTTTATTTTTGTCTTTTGTTTTCTATTAACCCTTACATGTTTTGCTACTTTTGTTTGTTGTGCTTTTGTTGTGTAAAAAAATCAAAAATTAAAAATTAAAAAGGAAGCATTTTTATAGGTGTCTCTTTCCCTTATTTTCTTTCAAAGCATTGCATTCTTTTTTTCTTCTCTCATCAAAATCAGTTGTTATTTTTGAGCTTAAAAAGAACCTTTCATCATGCTTGATTACATAGCTTAATTAGGAGGTTAATAGATTGTATTCACTTAACTTCCCCCACACACAACCAAATCACATCAAACATAAAATGCATTGAAACATTCCTACCCAGGTGAAACTATTGGGATTTCATCACCCAATAGGGAAGGTGAATTGGTGTTCGCCGCGAGTATAATCACCTTGGTTGTTGATATATTGGCTAAGCACCCAACTCCCTTATCACCGTGAGACCATGAAGTGAGGGGTAGGCCCTAATACCATGCCTTGTACTGGAACCATGATAGATTTTGGCCTCATGTACCTTTTGGTATATCAAGGACTCTAACATTGAACATTACCTAAAACCATCCTTAGACGGCCATTTCCTAGGACCTTATTAGTCATTTTACACATTTCACTTTTCTTCTAAATTAATCAAGATAATCAAAAATCTTCTCCATGATTTTCATGTTTTTGTAATCAACTATATAGTTTTATCTTTCATTATTAGGTGATTGTTTGTTTCCATGGTTCTTACAAGACAACAATCATGTATCCAAACCTCTGAAAATATGATAGAAAATGTGACTGATAGATTCCAACAATCCATAGAAAATGCCCAACAAGATTTACAACAAGCTAAAAATGTATGGAAGATGCTACACAACTCATTAATCAACATGAAGCATTTTATCATCTTCATGACCTCTCAATCAAGAAATTCCACATTCTCCTAGTAGCCAATCTGCTTCATTTGAGATACTTGACCCTTTTAGTCCCTGTTTCTTTGAAAGTTAGGATCTTGTATTTTCTAAAATTCTGATTTAAACCTCGTTGCTCTTAATACATACCTTGACACTCAGGGTGTTCATATTCATTCATCATTACTTGAACCATGACCTTATGTACTAGATCCCTCATGTGCTTATACCCATCTCATTGATTCTAATTATGAGCTAGTTATTAAACAAGTGCATCCATATCCTACTAGTAATCAATTAGAAACATCCAATGTTATGTTTTCAACTCCTTTTATTGCCTTCAACATTAATGTAGTATCATCACAAGACATGAAAAATCAACATTCCATGTCTACACCACACCTTTGACTAGTTCCACACCACCTCAAAATAACACGAACACATATTTATCCACAAAAACACCTCTAGTTTCCTCATATGTTTAGACTCCTCCCGTGAGTTTCGTAGTCATCCCATCAAGTGTAGCTCAACCTCCCTCATCCACATAGCCTACTTCTATCATTTAAAACATATTTATGTCTATTCCCACATCAACCCCACTTATCAATACTAGTTATATTTCTAATATTCTCCCCTCTTCACAAAAATCATCTACTATTCCCATTTCTTATCAATCTATACCTCAATAGACTCCACCTATGATCCATACCTCTATTTCTTTTCTAATATACCGCAATAGTCACAACCACTTATTCATACCTCTATCCCCTTTCAGCACATTCCACAGTAGTCACAACCTCTTATTCACACATCTATTCCTTTCCAACACATACCCCAATAATCACAACCCATTTTCAACACCTCCATGCCTATCCAGTATCAATATATTAAACCTTCGCAATCATTAGTTTCACAACCCATTTATAACATTCCTTAACAAAACATTCCATTTCAGATAGAACATCCCTCAACAATATCAACCATACCAACAACCCAATCAATTTTCATATAATCATCCTGGTTCATCCTCATCCAATACACAAACAACCAAAAAATACCCTCTTCAGGCTTTAATGAACAAAATATCTAGTCTTGAAACCACTTCCATGGGTCCCAAGAACACACTATCATATGAACAAATATGTAACAATCATATTCATCCATTTGTGCCATACAAATCTTATCCTCCTCACTGGGAAATTCCTAAGTTCCTCAAATTTTACAATAAGGAAGATCCTCAATAACATATATGGGCTTTCTCATGCCTATTACCTTATAGCTCATGATCAAGACTTGATGCTTAGGATGTTCCCCATGTCTCTAGTAGGCCCTACTTTAGACTGGTATAACAACATCCCATAGTATTCACTCTTTTCATTCACACATATCGCACTCAACTATTCCTCAAACACTTTTCAATCAATATCTCTTGTAAAATCACCATTACCAACCTGTATGAAATCAAACAGTTTGAAGACGGGTCCATTGCGGACTTTGTTTCTCATTAGAGGGGTATTATCAATCAACTATCATTTTCCCTCCCACAAACAAATTTGATATAATTATACACTCATTCTTGCACTAAAAATATCTCATTCGTACTTCAAATCCAATCCTTTTAAATGTTTGATGAAGCTTTTACAATGGCTGCAAACTTGAGCTCTGAGCCCTTGAAGAAGGTAGAGTCAAACTTAGACCAAAGAAACCAAAAACTAAATTCTCATCCAAACCATCCTCTAGCCAAGACAAATCCAAATCATTAGCCAATGCAATGGTTGTCAAATCTGCCCTCTAAAGAACGCACGGGGTTCATTAGCTAGGCAATATCCTAAAGCACGTGGTTCATATTGAGGTAATTAAAATTAATAAAATTAAACTCAATATACCGGTAGACATGAGGGGGTGAAAGGGTTTAATTTATTAATGTTTTGAATCGGTATTGGGGGTAGGTTAGAGAGATGGGCCAAAGGAAATATAGGTTTACTTTTAATATAAAACTAAAACGTTTGAACCCTAGTTTTTAAACGTAAATACCTTAAAATTGCAAAGGAGTGTGGTCATAAATTAAATTATAATCTCTTTTTAATAAATAAATCTAGATTCTTAACCAAGAAATAATAAGATGGTAAAACTAGAATTGAGTATGCTTTTCAACACAAGTGATATTATTTCACCATCTTAATTATTTGAAGAACTATTGATAAATGCATAAAGCTTAACATATATAAGGTGACTTATAATATGTATTCAATGGCTTCAACTATCTTTCAAAGGAAATGCATATTAAAAAAAATTGAGTGAGAAATATGATATATTTTTGTTTAATATATTAGGGTAGAAATAAAAAGGGGTAAATAAAATTGTAATTGAAAAATGGGTAAGTAAGGTACATGGAAAAAATAGGGGGTATTTTCATTCTAATAATATAACAGGAGGGGGTATTATCAATTGAATATTTAGAGGTAAAAACTAGAATTAAGGGTATTCTTTAATACCCTTCAACGCAGTGCTATACCATACTTTTACTAAGTGAATCCCTTGAAAGAACGTTACCACCGAACACTCTTGTCCTTAATGAAATTATACTCCTATCGGTGAATCATATATCATGGTTTTTGAAAAGCTTCTCGCTACTAACATGATCACTCTTCCACCTATCCATCTAATCAATGCCTCCATTTTAGGGAAAATTTTAAGGGTCCCTCCAAAAAAAGCTTTAGAAAATATTTGGTGAATATTGATAAATCCACTTTCATTTGTGTGGTGAATTGTAGGAAAACTTGTTTTGTGCAAAAGAAAATTTTTGCAAGAAGTTTTTCCAAAGGATGGGAGTTTGGAGAATGCAAATTCCATATTCCAACAACATTTTTGAATACTATTGGTCGAGTAGAAATTTTGTATGCTTCGATCTAATAGCATTCGCATGCATCTTCTATCCCAATGGAAATCTGCATGCTACCATTTGGTAGCATTCGCATCTATCTTGGCCAATGGAAATCTGCATGCTACCATTTGGTAGCATGACGAATTTACTATTCAAAAGATAGCATTCTACATATTACCGGCCGACGGCATGCATAATACTAGTAGTCGTTAGCACACAAAATGCTATTGGCCAAGAGATTCATACTTTTTTTGAGAATGTTATCGGTCGGAAGCATGCAGAATCTTTTATCATGTAAAATGCTACCGGCTAGTGGAGCATTCTCTCGATGAACATTTGTAAAAATGTCAAAGCATTTTAAAAGTATGCTACTTCCACTTTAAATAGCATAAAGAATGTTACACAACCTGTGGCATTATGTATGCTACAATCGATGCATTCTTCATCCTATAAACCGATAGCGTGTAGAAAGAATTCTAAGTCGGTTGATTCGAATGCTACTAGTCAAGAGCATTCTACATGCTACTACGGCAAGATGTAGCATTCTCGCATGCTACCGACCGAGTAATATGCATGCTACCGTCTGGTGGCATTATGTATGCTACCAATTAGTAGCATTCTATTTGTTGTCGGTCGGTAGGCATTCTATATGTTTTCAAGCGATAAAATATCTAATGTTGCTAGTGGTCCATTTCATGCCTATAAATACATAAATGTGGTCATTTTCACTCCACCCAATAGAGAAGCCAAAGAAATTGAGTTACGAGCATATGAGGAAAATCATAAGAAACTTGAATACTAAAGAACCTCTAACATACAACTAGGAAATTTCTAATAGTTTGAAAAAATTCCTAGAAGAAATAACACATACAGAGATCCGAAAACCACGTTGCTTCAAAAGAAAATATGAAGAAGTTTTTGTATAGGAGCCTCATATTTCCTCAATTATATAGATATCAGATGATCCTACTAAATTTTTGACAGGATCAAAGCAAGCGATTTCACGGAGACTCTTAAACCATATATACCCCATTTAAGATAGACAACATAGCACTTAACAAACTTTTACTCAACTACGACACTTCCACTTTCACATTTTATTATACACTCCCATCCCATGTAGAGTTATTTGGGCGTCACCCTAATGACATTGAGTGTCTCACAGACTACCACAAAAGATGTGGATCATGCCACGATGAAGAGTCATATTATCGAATGAAGAATGCGATTATTGAGTCTAATTTTCGTTTTCATTGATTCGGTTCCATGTTATTGCTTATACGTTTAATTTCTATTTTAAAACATTACATTTTTATTATTTTTTAGTTTAAATTTTTTTTTTTCATGTTTCAAATTTCCTAGAAAAATGTTTCTCTTTGTTTTATTGATAATATAGCTTAAAAAGAGGGATTCAAAAGGATTTCAATCACCCATTTATGAAGCCGTTGTGCGTTCTTCCAAGACAAAATTCTTTTACAAGGTTGATATATCGATATTCCTTAATGAGCCTTAACATATATCCCTTTTGTACCTTAAATGGGCAGAAATTTGATTGGTGCAATTTTACTCAAACTCCAAGATAAGAATTGATTTGACAAATATTCATTTGAATGAGAATATCACCATCAATTCAACAAATTTTATTCTTGGTTTCTATTTTTAGTCTCTCTATAATTTATGCGGCATCCCTCCTCCAATAATAAGGTATTCAAAGTTATCGGCTTTGAATTTAACAATATTAGTTGAAGAGCAAGAGGTGAGTCCCAATTTTTTATTTGATGGTTTTTAATTATACTTTTTCATATTGTAATATTTATCTTTTACAATTAATATTTTAAATGAATTAACAGTTTACTTTTAAATTATAACAGAAGGTGGCAGTTGTGGCTACATCATGAAGGGATGCTGCTTCGAGGTCACTTCTACCGTGGATCGGAGATTCATCTTACTATTTTTAATGTATCAACAAACAGATGAGGACACCACTCCACCTCCTAAAAGGATGAGGAATTCCCTAAACCCTCATACTCAAACATCCAAAATACCATAGGCATTAGTCACAAGTATTTTTGAAAATAAATGTAATTAATTATATAAAATTTGTATGTGTTTTAAAATTTCTCATGCAGCTTTATATTGATTTATTGCAGAAACTACCAATTGAACAAGATCATATGATCGGCCTCAAAAAAGGAAGTGGAAATATCTTTAATACCTCAAAGATGTTGCCCTAAGTTTGAATCTCTTTTAAATATTTTTTCTCATATTTGATGATATAAAATTCAATAGTCTAATAGATATTTAATTCTTAATTATATTTTAGATCCTACACACCACTATTTTTAACCAACTCCTCTACAACCATTACCATAACATCAACATAATCTATCTTCATTTGCACCACAACAACAATCCTCTCAAAAATTAATTTTTATTATCCTATGTGAATATATATTTTTTCATTTCTATTATGTTTCAATTTTCAACTTCATCAATGTGTTTACAAAATTAAAAAGCAACGTCTCAGGGGACTATAATGCTTTGATGCCACCTCTATCATTCCCACCAAGAAATATGAGGACAACATTCACTAGTAAGAATATTTCATTTGCTCGGCCAACTACAAGTAGGGGCACACTTAATTTTGGTTCTGATTTTCTAATGTTGTCATTGGGCAATTTAACTAGTGGACAAGGTGTTTCAGTGTTGAACAATATTAGTTTGGATGATGTGTATCTTGGGATTAAAACTAAATGCACACTTCAGCAACATGGAACATTTAATCCCCAAGATTTGATTCAGGTGGCAAGCCACATATCCATGAAGAGTGGATAGATCAAGAACACCATCTCTAGTACATGTTGGCATTGTCTTATCTGATGATCAAAAAACTACTTTTCCAATTAGTGTTCTTTTGGATGATAACATAGAAGCCAATATTGATGTTATTTCGAAGGAGGTTGAGGAATTGAAATTGTGGGAATTTAGGGAAAAATTTCTTATAAAATAAATAAATTCATGATACAAAAATCACAATCAAAGACATATTTTGTATTCTTCACATCAAAACGAGCCAGAATATTTTGATGAATCAAAGGTTGTGTCTAGTTACTCTGTATCATTTGATAGTAATTATGATGATGAAGTGTTGAACATTATGTTGAACAGAGTAGAGAATTTAAATGCAGAAGCACAAGCGTACCACAATATGTGGTCGAGAGACAGAGGCCTTGTTGTTATTGCAAATGTGGAACGAGATAAGGCATTGGTAAGTCTTACTAAATTTTCAAGTATTATGAAATGCAATATTATCTTCATTTTTTGAAATTTTACTAATAGTTTTTGTCTTGTGAAATGCAATCAAAGTACACAAATTTGAAAAATGAGGCTAGTGTACTTAATTTGCATTTACAAAGTGCAAGGAAAAGTATAATAAAGTGGAAGAAACATATTTTCACGGGAATGTAATAAATATTATATATTTAGGATACACTCTGGAGCACATTACAGAGGCTATTATATAGCCATACAACAACAAAATAGCTTCCTAATAAATAGGAAGACAATATAACAAATTTCTCGTTTAACACATTTACGGGTGTAAAAAAATAACCAACCAAACAATACAACATACTAACCAATAAATTACCATATGGTAATGGAGCACTAACTCATAAATTCCTAACATTCCCCCCTTAGTGCGAACATGGGGAAAACATCCATTTTGCACTACACCTAATTTCATGATGGTGTGATTTTCCATTGGTTGATCACAAACCAAGACAAAGATGGTTTTCTATCGGATAACCAGAAATCGAGAGTTGTGTGATTTTCTATTGGATTATCACAAACCAAGACAGAGATATGGTTTTCTATCGGTTGACCAAAAATCGAGACAAAAGAGGTTTTCAAATGGTTTACCCCAAACCATATCACGATGTGCAGTACTACTTCAGCTCTCATCATATCTTCACCTTCAAGAGATTACTTTGGAATCCATACATATTAATCAACTCAAATTGAAACATTGTGTCATTTCCCCCACAATGTGAAGTTTGATAACACATTATTCTTAAAAATCACATTGAAATACACACATACACACACATTTCACCATAGCAGAAGAGGGCCCCATCGTTGGCGATCGACGAGAGGATGTTGTATGTCCTCCATCCTCATGTGCCTCCATCCTCTAATGTGATACTAATAACTTAGTAGGATTTGATCATGAAGATCACTTGTACATTTACCACCTTGATTTGGACTCCTGGACGTCGGATTCCACCGATACTATGTCCAAATAAAAGTGAGGCAAAAAAATTATTCTACAAATTTTTGACTTCGACTCTCAATGACAATACTTGACTATAGATGACAATAAACACTTAACTCTTTTGATAATAACTCGACAAGATTATAAATACACAACATTTAAATAATATAAATGTGACAATTCTAGTGACACATGGACTCATGGAAAAATTTAATACCTACATATGACAAATAAAAACAAAAACAACAATTTTGACAACCTATAATTGATAGCCAAATTTATGATAATTAACGACTCTATGAAACTTCACATAATATATGAATTCAATGAGAGTAAATCCAACGCAACCTATAGACATTAATAAAAACTCTTGACCATAAGAGTCTCAAACTATAACAAATACCACATACCAAAATAAAGACATGAAACTTTATTTTCAAAAAAATATCTATCTAATGTCTCATCAATAGCTACTCACGTATAAGCTAGATAGAGATGTAGATAGCTACCATATAATGGTAATAGCCATTTCAAGAGTTTATGGAATGTGAATACTTGTCATTAGATCTGGTCACTGCATTGAGGAGTCAGAGGATCTTCCATGCTTCACTTATCACATCTTTAAGGAAAATGCATGTACATGGGGATTCCAATTTTTTAACAGTGAGTGCAAAGACTGCAAAACAAACTCCAAACATGCAAGTTAAGCCAAACTGCATGTCAAAGAGTTCCTTTTCACACATATCAGAAGGGATATTTTTAGATTTTAATGGAGATGCATCAGAAATATGCTAAATTTTTTGAATGGATATTCTCCACGCATGATGTAAACAATGTAATCTAGACGTATAACAAAGTACACAGGTTTGGGATTACAGTGGATCCGTAATAAGAAAATATTGTGTTTATCACTGCAGCTTACAAATCTTAAGCACAAATCTTCAAATAGATAGCCCACGAATTTGAAAGATAACAACAATGATCTTGATCTGAGTTGGATACCTTCAAAGATAAATTATGGCATGCCTTTCTTGGTAGACGTGAATGTGCAAGAGGATGTATAGGTTTCTGATCACCAGTGCGTGGAATTTTTCTTCATTACTAGGAAGCCACAAATTTGTAGGTTCCCCTTTAAATCTCAATACTCCATAGTGATCTCAGAAGAAGAAGAATGCTCTGATACCAAATGAAGTGGAAGAAACAGATTTTGCATAGGAATGTAATAATACTATATATTCAAGATACACTCCATGCACATAACAAATGCTATTATATAGCCATACAACAACAAAATAGCTTCCTAATAAATAGGAAGACAATATAAAAATTTCTCATTTAACACATTTACAGGTGTAACAAAATAGCCAACCAAACAATACAACATACTAACCAATAAATCACCATACGGTAATGGAGCACTTACTTATAAATTCCTAACATATAAATGGATCTATTCAATTGAAAGAGAAGTTTGTTATTTTAAACAAGCAGAATAATACCTTCAGAAGAATTATAAAGGCAAATGGAATGAATCCGAAGATATTATTGAAGAAGCAAGTTGAAGAGGATCGAACTTTACTATCTACTCGTGAAGTGGAAAATCAAGAAAAAGTGATTCTTTCGAATCTTGAAGTTGCTGCAAAGGATTTAGTTCAGTTTGGTGTTGTCAAAGAAAGTTCTTTAGTGCAGGATGGAGAATCACATAGAGAAGAATCTTCTCAAGGTTGAAATTTGAATCTGCAAAAAACATTATGAAATTATAATTGTTGGTGTTGAATCTTGTTATAAAATTGTTTCAAATTATATGACAATATTGAAAGTTTAAAACTTTAATCAATGAGGATTGTGGAATTTTATTTTTACTAATGTTATAGTGTGACTGTTTTACTATTCAAACTAATTCTAAATGTGACTGTTATTCTCAATTGTATTTGTTATATTTATTACGTGGTAAATTTATGAATATTATCATTTTAAAATACTTTGTTGATAGAACAATGAACTACAAGTACCATTTATATTACAAAGAATAAAAACAAAAATTATCTAAAAACTGTAAACTATGAAGCTGCAAAAACTTTGTGAAATTATAATTGTTGTTGTAGAATCTGTTTTTAAAACTATTTGAAATTATATTACAATATTTAAAGTTTCAAACTTAAATCGATGTGGATTGTGGCATTTTATTTAATGTGACTGTTATTCTCATTTGCATTTTATATAATTATTACATGGTACATTACTTACTATTATCATTTTCAAATACTTTGTGAATTGAATAGTTAACTACAATTAGCATTTATATTTCAAAGAACGAACACTAAGCTTATCTAAAAATATTGGCCACTGAAAAATTGTATGTTGTTTTTATATTTACTATATTCATGCATAAGACTGGATATTCTCCAGTAAATGGGACTAGAATTTTCTAATTTAAAAACACAAGAACAATAAGTATGACATTCCACATTGAGAAAATCTAAACAGTGAACACATTGCAAAATTAAAAATGAGCGAGGCATATAACATAAATAACAAAGAGCCATAATAAAAATCTAAATATTGATTCCTGATGAAATTTTACTTGCATAATAAAAATGTGCAGACATTTTTATTTATTCAATTTCAATATCATCTAGATCAAATGCAAAATTATCTTGAGAATTTTTCTGGCCAACACTTTTATCTACACTTTCAAAGAGATTTTTAATTCTGATTTCGTTGTTATCTACGATCATCGTATTACATTATTGATCCCTCTTCTCTCTGCAAGAGAATTCCATACAACCATTACCCATTCATAAGGAAAGGTATCCACATCATATCATGAAATGTACAATCTCAAGTAGGTCTCAAGATTTTTATCAAGTCTATTCCAATATTTTGATTTTATAAATGTTAATGCGTTGAAAACTCTTTCATCTTCAACTGATCCCAATATCATTATCTGAAATAGTTCATATAATCTGAAATACTCACTTATGCTTTCACGAAGGATTGAACTAGGATACAACCTTTTCCATAGAAGTGTTATTGCTCCCTTCTCTGATTAGATCTTTCAGTTCATCAAATTGTTCCTTCATTACCTGTCTCGAATTGATTTGATTGCAATGCAAGAGTTTCCTTTTGAAGAATACCATTAATCTGAATTCCATTACATTCAACTGATTGTACAAAATGTTTAAATATAGCACCCATGTGTCTTTTAAATGAATCAGCTGAAGCTCCGCCTCCTATAGGATTCCAAAAGTTAGGATTGACAACTCCCATGGCCTCAAGAAGCTCTCCTTTTTGAAACGATCTTTGATCTCACTAGATAAACATTGTGAGATTTTTTGATTTTTTTCTTATTTGAGATATAAGAACATCATATGAATTACATGTAATAGGCACTTTTTCACTCTATGAACCAAAAATATCCACTCATTTTTCAAATGTATGCATTTTTATCTCCTTCCCGTTAACAAAAATACACAAATGACCACATATATTAAATCTGAAGTAATAGTTGAGGTCCTTTAAATTTGTTAGAGCTTTCCAATGACTGAATAAATTTCCTTCAAAGCATTCATCAGACATATATATCAATCTAGAGTCTGAAACACCATTTTCCTAAACTTTGATGAAGTCCGCTATATATGTGGATAGTTCTTGTGCAAGAAACATTGGAAGAATCCCACAAAGTGTTAACAATGTTTCAATGTCTATAAGGTGGTAAATAAAATATTTTACCCTCTTCCAAATTCCCTATGGTTCTTATACATGAAACCAATTAAAGATTGATATTCCTCAAAACTCGTATGTGCTCATACATAGATATCCATCTAGTATCAACATCTTTAAGAAGTTTCTTACCATCTGTGACCCCAAGTGAAAACTTCTAAAACTCAAGATATCTTTTTAGACTACATGACATATAGGCATGCACTTCATGGATAAGTTCTTCAACTTTCTCAACACATTCAAATGTGCTTACTATCCTATATGCAAGATTCATCCTATGAGCCATGCAATGAATAAGAATCATGTAAGGTGCAATAGATGTTTGAAGACGCACACATAGACCATTTATGTGACCCTGCATCACTAATGCACCATTTGTGACATCAAAATCAAATTTGTGGCTATAGAATAATTATTCATGCATGTTATGTCCTTCAAATTAGATATGACCAATTTGAAATATTTTCAGGATTATAATTTTCTTGCATTTTATGAACCAATAGCAGATGATGTGTTCTGGTGTGGTTCTGGAATGTATATACATGCATGCAAACCCTATAAGTGTTATCAGCAGTATACCCCGTCAAATGAAAGGAAGATGAATTTTGCATTCACGATAATTTCTTTCAGATCTTCTTGTTCAATCATCGCTAGACATTTCATCATCTCCCAGGAATTACTCTCTGACCAATGTGAATTTGGAAGGTTTGGAAAACCATTGAACTTGAACAATTTTTATATTCTAAAAATCTGAAATTGGTCTACCCATTTTCAGAATAAAGAATATGGTTGAAAAATGGGTGGTTTTGGCTTTCAAATTTTCATTTGACAGATTTTCCAAAATTTGCATTTATGGTTCCTCCTTTTTCCTGAAGTTTTTTATTGTATTTCATTTTATTATCATACTCCTCCTTATATATAACATGCATGCATTCGTTTGCAGTTTTCCATCTATGAGTCTTCATTATTTTTCCATCATTGTTGGTGACTGTGTAATATAGTTTTCCACAATGTTTCTCTATAGAGTCTAATTTAAGTTGCATTCTATGTTCTTTACCCAATTTCCAAGTACAAATAGTACATCTACATTCTTTGGGAGTATCACTACCATTATCTTGCTATATAGGTTCAATAAATGGGTATTGTTCTGCGCAATTTACTTGAAATGACCTTGTAATTATCCACGATGTTTTTTTCTTTCTGCCTGACTTATTTTTTTGAAGCTTTTTGGCATTATCATCTTTTGCTAGAATATTTTCATTTGAACATTCATTTATTAATTGCATTGTGCATTCGGGACAATATTTTATCTCTGGCATGTCTGGGTAAATAAAATATTCATCTATTGAAATAATTGTTTCAGTAGGGTTTATGTTTTGGTTTATTGCTTCGTTTTGAATAATATTAACTAAAGAATGGGTTTATTTTGATAAATGAAAAAATGTTTTGACTGTTACAAATATATTTTAAAAATTAAACTGAGTTGTTGAAATAAAGGAAAAAGGTTATGATAATCTATTACAACTTACTAGTACCTGTGTTAATGTTTGCAGTGAAAGCAACTTGGGTCTTCATTTTTTTGGTGGGGTTGAAAAAAATTGTATGTTACCTTTTAATTTTTGTGTTTCGTCATTTGTTTTTGTTCAAAGGATCCATTTTACCTATTCATGAAAGTATTAAAATTAGAAAAATGTAATCGACATCTAAATAGTTCTAAAATTAGTAAATTCATGCAAATGAGCATAGTAATCTTTTGCATGTTGTCGGTTTACGGTAGCATATTGCATGCTAGCGATTGGTAACATACTTCATACTACCATTCATCGCATCTGATATGATACGGGCCGAGAAGCTTACAATATGCTATCGGTTGGTACCAATGTACCATGAAATATGTTAAAAGTACCTTGAAAGTAGAAATGAAATATATTCCTCTCGAGTCTCGGCCTCTGGTGACCAGTCCTCAAATTTTGAAAGAAGAAATCCTAAAGAAAATATTTAGTAATCACGTTTTTAAGGAATTAGATGGGAGGTTCTAAAGTTTGATGTTTAGAAATTAGAACTATGAATAATGAATGAATTATAAATACTTAAATAGAATATATATGTGAGGCGAATGTGAAATATTTTAATTTCATAGTAAGGGTGATTTTAATGATAACATCAATTGTCATGGAAACTCCTTGGAAAACGACCCCTAAAATCAACTTGAACCTAGAAAATTTTGGCGACCCGGTCCTATTCATAGCCAAAAGATTTACCAATTTCAAATTTTGAAATCCGAATATTCGTGAATTAACAAATATTAACCACTAAAAGTTTCCCTTCTCTCGTTTCAAAACCATCTTAAGTCTTTGAGACAATGATTATTACAAGTACCATAGGGTCAAAGGAAATGATATTGAAAGGTGTCGCTCATTTTGTAATGTCCTTCAGGATCTGATTGATAAAGGTGACCTACATTTAGAAAATCCTAATGCACCTCAAAATCAGAACCTTGATGTCTTTAAACAACCATTTCCAAACCATTCTCCATCGACTAGTCAACCACAAACTAATAATATTCGCCCATCATACCATCAACACAATTAATGAAACACTACCTACTCTTGAATCTACACCCATACCTTCTTCCAAAATCCACTATAGAAACATCAAATAAATCCATACAACCCACTAAATATATCATCATAAATGAACCTTCCTCATTAGATCTACCCCTTCTTAATCCATTTTATATATGAGCTCTTCATAACCTCTTAATCAAAAGAAACCTATCCTACAAATTGCAAAATTTCCGTATGATAAATTCACGGCTCAATATCACGTACATAACCTTCAAAACATTATCCCACTTCCATCTAAAAATGTTACAATCATATCTCAAATCCCACTTTTTCAACACAAAAATTGAAACCTCATCCCTCCATCCTAGGTGCAAATCCATTCATCTAAATTACTTATCACCATTAAGAAATCAAAAAACCATT
Organism: Taxus wallichiana var. yunnanensis; assembly: GCA_018340775.1. Classification (NCBI taxonomy): domain Eukaryota; kingdom Viridiplantae; phylum Streptophyta; class Pinopsida; order Cupressales; family Taxaceae; genus Taxus; species Taxus wallichiana. The sequence goes on along the minus strand of CM031233.1, from coordinate 166,796,567 downwards.
CATTCACATAACCAAATAAGTTTCCATCAAAATTAGTATCTCCCACACCCACAAAATCAAATGAAACATTACATCCTTCAACATTAACTTCAAAAGGATACTACACATCAACCCTTGAACAACTTCTTCAATAGTCACTCATAAAGCTTCCTCCATTAAGCCTTCCATCTCTCAAGGTTGGAATCCATCTCTAGTATAACTATGAATCCTTTTTTATTATCATAAAACACTAGGACATCCCATCGAAAACTATAAAATTCCATGTTATCATGAAAAACCTTACAGATAAGGGTCTACTCCCTTCAAATTTTATAAATCAAAAACCTCCCATGAAACATCTACAACAAAAACACCTACCTCATCATCACCACCTACTAAAGGGTCTTCTAGTAAAACCCCTCCTCATCAAATTGGCATTGTTTGCACTTACTACTCGAGCACGTACCCATGAACCTAACCCTTAGAATAAAACAAAATCTAAGGTTTCCATTCTCTCACTATAGAACCATCTGATAAAACTACATCTTCCTATACTAAGATTACCATCCTTACTTCTCCTACACAATCTACTACCGTAGTTCAAAAATTTTTAAATAATTACACCAAGCTCCGGTCAAGATGTCTCTTACGAGATGAGTTTAGACCTCACCATCACACAAACAAGCCATGATTAAAGCTCTTCGGTCCATATCCTTCCTTTAGAAATCCAAAACCCTTTACAAACCTAGTAGGAACTCTCAAAACATCCACTACTATCTCCTTTGATACTTCTAAAATACCATCACTACAACTAGAAGATCACGACCTTCCCCTCTTCATCACCACTCAAGTCAATGATGTCCTTGTAAAAATAGTCATGATTGATAATGGCATCGTGATCAATATTATATCATCATATGCCTTCAACCAACTTCCTTACCAAACACCATTATCACCCAAACACCAGTTGTACTTTGAGCCTTCAACGATATAATTTCTCCCACATTGGGTACAATCATCTTACCACTTAAAGTCATTGTCAAAAACTTCTTACTTACCTTTTGTATTCTTTGTAACATGTTGATGTGTGGACAAAAGAATGTTAAGGTACTACCTAGGAAATTACGACACTCTAGATTTGAATTGACAACAAGGCACTTAAGTACGAACACGAGGGTAAAAGCCTATGGGTTCCCTTGGTCCTATCCTTTTATAGGCACTTGTCTATACAAGATCATTATCATGTAAATAATGTCAAGATATTCACATATCTTATCTTTTTCACGTAGTTATTACTAGATGAATTTCTTATGTCATAATTTGATAGATCTTTCACTGTAAAACCCTCTCAAAGCATAAATCTTCCTAAAAATATATATATGGAATACTAGATAAATAACCTATGTATGAGCTTACAACATTGGAGACTGTTATCTCTATGGTCCCATATATCTAAAAATGAATGTATCTATTTGTGCATTGTGTGCCCATGTCTAAATATTCCATATCAAATGACCAATACACCCAGGGATAAAAATGTAACCTAGATGTAAAACGAAATGGTGGATGGAATAGAATGAATACAATCCCTCCTCCCATTCTTGTGTGATCAATGTAATTTCTTTAGGCCAAATGTACCTTTGCAAATAGCTAATCTTGATAGTAGATAGTCCACCTTCCTCTCATCTAGTGAGTATGTTATGACTAATAGGGATATCTCCTAATCAATTTTGACAATAATGACCCGACATGCCTCCCTCACATAGGAATGAGAGGACTATTTCCTTCAAAATGACAAAACACATCCACATCCTTAAGTAAATGAGACCCAAGTGTTATGTAGAGGAACCGCACACAAAACTAAATTTGTGCCCATGATCCATAAACTCTCTTTGGAATTGCCCATAGTCAAAGACCAAAGATGAAAAATGACAATAGAAAATGAAAGATATACTCCTTGAGAGAATTTTCTTAGTCTTAGTATAAAATTTTAGGACTTTGTGAAAGAAAAAACTCATGATAATCACCTAACATGTTTTATCCTGGGGATGGGGCATTAGGAAAAACTACGTTTAGAACGTGAGATCCATATATAAAATGACACATTATTTTGGTATAAATGTAAATGTAGTCTAATTTTGTTTACTATAATATCTAAAAATAAATCTAGATCTATGGATCATCGATCACCTTCCTCACTACCAACTCCTCAATGTTTGCATGTCATTCATATCAAACTTCATTTCTTATATAACCAAGTCTTCGCACTAATGTATCTCCATGCTCCACTTGAAAGGTTTTATATTCGGACGTTATGAATAAAAAATCTCCTGATTTAATCATTCATGTCTCCCATGAACCAGGGATGAGAAACACGGTTGGATTATGAGAAGAAACATGGAATCTTCTAATTTAAATATGATTGTTTGTCGAATCAAATTTTATTATCCTCGATACATATGAGATCCTATGGACACTTACAACATGATCTCCATATCTCCTAGCTTTTTTATTTAATTCTATTTCTTTAGGACCAATGACTTATCAAACTAATCACGTTACTAAAACACTTCCTCTCATCTAGGTTGATGGAAGAGGACTCTCCCAGCCATCTCTCTCTTCATATATTCTTTAACATAAGATGATAAAACCTTTGTTTCTTTATATTTAACTTCTTTAGTGTTGGCCATTACGATGAAGTAAGTCATTTTGGAACTCACACAAACCTGGAGTTAAATTTAAATATTTAAATCCATAGGAGTTAAATGACTTCACCACCTTCTTATCCAAGTATAGTCAAACATTTTCCTAGTCATATAGTGATATGTCGTATATATTGACCCTAACATTGTACATGTATATATCATCACTTATCCTAATGCCAAGCCAGTTAAAAAAATCTACGTAGGATGCACCCTCATATAGCTCTTCTCATCAAATAAGAGTTACAACATATACTCTCCACTAATTTCATCATACCCATTGACTATCCACAATGGGTCTCTAATATCATACCCGTAACCAAATCCTCACGAAGTTTGCATCACTCTATGAAGTTCGAGATCTCAATCTCATTTTTCTAATGATGATTTCCCCTCTCTCCCAAACATCAACAAATTGTTGATCTAACAGTTGGCCATGAGATGATTTCCCTTATGGATGGATTCTTTGGTTATAATCAAATCCTCATCACTACCAATGATCAACACAAAACATCCTTCATTACCCTTAGGGGGACCTTTTTCTACCATGTCATGCCCTTCAGACTCAAGAATGTAGGGGCCACTTATCAACATGCCATGACATATATATTCCATGATCTTATCCACAAAATTGTTGAAGACTATGTTGATGATCTCCTAGGGAAATATAAACAATGCCAAGATCATCTTGTTGTCCTTGATTCAATATTTGTTCTTATTATTCAATATTTTCTTTGTCTTAACCCCACTAAATGTGTTTTCAGTGTTCTCACTAGTAAAATTCTAGGTTTCATCATATCTATCTAAGGCATTGAAGTAGACCCGACCAAAATCAAAGAAATTATTAAAATGCCTCCTCCATCAAACCTCAAAACAATTACATAGCCTTGAAGATAAATTACAATCTATCTACCATTTTATATCAAAACGTATTCGATCTCTTTTCAACCCTTTCATCATCTTCTTCACAAATACATTGACTTTAGATGGGATCTTAATTATCAAAAATCCTTCAAGAGATCTCAAACAATATCTCTTATCACCACATGTGCTCATGCCTCCTCGTGAGGGGCGTTGTTTTATCTCTACATATCCACTATCACCATGCATTGGGTGCTTGCTTCATCATCGAGATGACAAGGGTCATGAATAGTTTTTATTATATAAGCCACACCTACAAAAATATGAAACTCATTATACTTAAAACTGAAAATTTTATTGTTCCATGTACTTCGTGACTCCAAACTACGCCATTATCTACTCAATCAAAAACTTACATTGTTACTATTTTTAACCCATTCAAACCATGCACTCTAAACCATATCATAGTGACCACATCACTTGGTGGCTTATGCTTATGACCAAGTTTGATCTATAATTCATACCACAAAAGTCTATTAAGGTCAAGTCATTACTCAATCATCTAATGAAGCTCCTCTTGACAATAAAAACTCTCATGAACAATTTCTGATGAATCTATCAACACTATCGATGATCAAGAATTCACTCCTATCAAAATGACCCTCTTCTTTGATGGATCTAAATGCCAACAAGGAAGGGCCGGTATCATTATCATACCTCCCTGGGGACTCCTATCCCTATATCATTTAAACTTAACTTTAAATGCACTAACAACATGGCCAAATATGAAGCTTTAATAATGGGTCTTCAAACCACTATCATGCTAGGTGTCCAAATCTTAGAAATCTATGAGACTCAATAACTTTTCATTAATCAATCAAAGGAATTTATCAATGTAAAAATGAAATCCTACATAAATATAAAGACATTGTTGAATTCCTCCTCAAATATTTTGATCATTACACTATCTAGATAGTTCCATGATCTTCTAATAAGTTCGCAGACACCATGGATTCTTTAGGATCCCTCATTCCTTTATCAACTGAAAAATCAATTAATAATTCCAAAAATTGTTATCATCCACAGATTAGATCAACCATCTCACAAAAATGAACTCCCCTCTATCAATTTCATTAAAATAATTCAACTAATCTTTGGTACACGTAAATTTGACTACCTTTTAGAATCTAAAATTCCACCCAATCTATCCTAAAATGATAAATTATATTTCCTCCAATGTGTTACCCACTACATCATTATAGGTGGTATCCTTTACAAATGTGGATTTGATGGCCTCTTACTAAGATGTCTTAAATCCCATGAATCCATTAAATCCATCCATAGGAAGTTCATGATGGTATATGTGGTGGACACTTCAATGGTACCTTATCACTAAATGTGTCTTACAACTAGGATATTATTAGCCTACCATCAACCAATATTATTGCACATATGTGAAGAAATGTGTTAAATGTCAACAACACTCAAATTTATTTCATGTCCCTAGTCAAGCCTTACAACCATCCCAAGACCTATGGAATTTCTCATAATGGGGGTTAGATCTCATCGATCTATTAATCCTCACTCCTCTCAACAACATCATTCTATTATCACAGCCACTAAATACTTTACAAAATGGGTTGAATCCATTCCCTTAACCTCAACTAAATAAAAAAAATCATCGAACTTCATTTATCAACACATCATATGTCACTTTGGCATCCCTCATAAAATTGTCACTGATAATGGAAAATCCTTCAAAAATAAGGATGTTAAGAAAATTTGTGACACATTCAACATCAAACTTAGCTTTTCATCACCATATTATCCCTAAGAAAATGGAAAATTTGAAGCTTCTAATAAAACACTTAACAAAATCCTCATGAAAATAGTTGATGAAGCAGTAGAATTGACATCTCTAAATCCTCATTTTCTCTTTGGGATTATCAAACTAGCATTTGTAATCCTACAGGTGCTATGCCATTCTCACTAGTCTATGGATCCAAGGTGGTTCTACCCTTGAAAGTTTTCAAATCCCATCACTTTGTGTATCTCTCAAATACTTTATCCCTAACGAAGATTATCGACAAGACCATCTAGCACAATTAGAACTACTAGATGAAAAATGTTTAACATCCCTTGAACATCATCATATCTATCAAGAACACATCAAAACACACATATAAAAAACATGTAAAAGAACATGAATTTAACATAGGTGATCTCATTCTCAAGGAAAATCAAAATTTCACTACTTTGGAAAGGATTAAACGTGGAAATTTTACCCCTAACTAGATTGATCCATACGTTATTACTCATAAGTATGGGTTAAGAACATATTTCCTAGCCTCCTTGATGGTGTAACCTAAAAGAACCTCTGAATACCTTGCACTTGTGGCCTTTCTATTGTTAACAATTTGATTGTCATGATAGTAGTCACATCAAAGGTATTATTTCATCATCAACCAGTCATCTTAACATCATAATGATTTGAAAGCATGTGGTCTTCCATCACTATCTTACAAACCCTTAAAGATGAACACCATTACTCTTTTCATATCATATTTCATATGGATGAGTTCTTCTAGCATAAATCATTACATACATCTACCACAAATTACTACATGTCATGGGCCACATGTGTATTTTTATGTGTATATCTCATCCCCTCCTCGAAATGGTCCATTAAGGCCTACCCTCAACTCAAAAAGAAGATAAAATATTTATGGATGCATCTTATAAAAATAATAGACTAATCCCTTAAAGGAAACTATTCAAATATCAAAATAATATATAAAAATAAAAGTAGATGATCCCTTGAAGGAAAACTACCTATTAAAAATTATATATTGATCCCTTGAAGGATGGCTATTCAAAAATCAAAAATTTGAAATTGTAGATAACTCCCTCAAAATATGGATACATGTAAAAGGATTCACATTCGACTATCAGCCTTTAAAATTCAAAATATCAAAATCATCCTCGAAAATATTCCCGCATCGATCAATTTGTGTCATAAAAATAAATGCTCTATAGTAAGGGCACCTCTCTATGAAACTTGTTGAAAGGAGAACCCTCTTTTCCCACACATCCTACATATGCTAACCCATCCTATGTCCTAAGAAGGTGTACATTTCACTTCCATCTATATCCAAGATCATATGTGTGACTATTCATTATTAGTCATGTGTTAACATTCATTGTAAAGGATAAAAGTGCAAGTGCCTTCACCATATTTATCCCCATCATGTATGTATCAAATCTAGTACAAAAGTAATCATTCCATGTTTTATTCCTATTTAAGAGTTAAAAACATTTTGACATATATTGATCACATTAAAGTCATCATCATATCATACACATCACAAACCATCATCTAAAGCATCAACAAAATGACCATAATACACATCTATCAAATCACA
>CM031233.1:166664183-166789503 GCA_018340775.1 Taxus wallichiana var. yunnanensis | reverse complement strand
TTAGTTTCAGTTACGTGTTATCTGCAAAAATTACTCTACAAAGAGTGTGAAACCATGATGTAAAATGAACGTAATGACAAGGAGTGTAATAGCCTAATGAGTATTAATACGACAGCTGATAGGAAAAATAATATAAAACTGTGTGTTATTAAACAAGTGCAAACTAGCGACCAATGTCACTGGTGACTACACAAACATGGGACACCACGGTGTCTCAAGATATTACGAACCACTTAGGATGTGAAATATAAGAGATGTACAACACACGCACAAGGTATTACACTATAAACATGAGACACCCATGACCCATGGTGTCACAAAACAAGAAAGGCATGCAACCCATGTCGTAGGCATAAAACAAGCATACACACACATAACTAGGTAATGTGATATAAGATATATGAAAGAGTTATCAATAATATTAAGTACTACACAAGACACATGTAATTAGTCATGTTAGTCCAGAAGATACCAAATACACAAGATATATATGTAATCAAGTGTGATGAGGGAAAGAAAGGGACTATAATGGAAATTAACACATGTATAAATAAAAGAATATGTCCTTAGAGCTTAATAGTATGGGTAAAGGAGTAGGATAAAACATATCATCATATTTAAATTTTTGTATAAGCCGGCAAAGACATACCAATATACCATGTGAATTCATGTGTGTAAAGAGGAAATGATGACTATCAAATAAAAGGAATAAGAAACATGTATAGTATAGATTACAAATAGTATATGTATTAAAATATATGTCGTGATTTTAGTTTTTTATAAATATTTGAATATTTTTAAATTTTTAGAAATATTACAATGCTAAAAGTATGATATGAAACTAGATATATGATACAAGATTGAACCCAAGTATGTTTATGTATGGTGAGGTTCAAGTGAAGAATCGCTCCTCGATAGTCAAGTTGAACCTATAGACCGAGTGTGTCATGAGGAATCGAGGGGGATATGATGAAATAGCCTAAATAACCCCGTGAGGAGTTAAAGAAATTACTAAAGATGATGGAGGGTCAAGACTCAAATGTCTTATAGAGAATGTGACTCAAGTGTATGGTGGAACCATGGTAGTGATATGTATCACAAAAGGCCTATGAAGAGAACTAGAAATAGTATAACTATTGATCTGAGTTTCCGACTTCCTGCTCAGATGAGTGTATGAGTAATCAAGAAACGAAACAAAATTGAGTATACAAGGGCTTAGTACCTTAGAGATGAAAATGGATGATGGACTGATAAGCGCAAATTTGATATATGCATGATATAAAGAACTGCAAAACTAAATAGATAAGATTAAATCACAATATGCAAGAGTTTCCTAGAAAGTGTTAAGTTCCAAAGGATTTTAACTCCCTTGGAGGATGTCAACCCCAGTTGTCGATACATAGATAATAGATCATGAACAATAGTAATGGAATATAAAACAAAAAGTAACTAAAATGACGAGGAACTTAGCTTGTGTTACTTATGGAGATGAACTGGGCATCAAGATGGTAGGATAATGAACCATGGCAAAGATTTCTTTGTCCTTGCAACCGTGATGTAACTTAATTAAGCTCTTTCTTCTCTTCTCTGTTGCCTAGGTATCTCCAGTATTCAATCCTTTCTTTTTTTTTCAAACATGGAAAAAAAAAAACCCCATAATTATAGCTTAGATGTGAGGTTAGATCTAAGGTTAATAGGTAACTGGGGTTGAGTAAAGTAACTTGAGTTAGGGATATGATGTGATCATGTGGGGACCACGGTTTGAATTATTAGATGGAGTGGAGAGCATGATTGACATGGTGGGTGAGATAAAGATTCCATTTTTAAAAATGTTGGATGGGTGTATTAATACCCATGAATTAAATAATTTATGAAGGATGGGTATATGCCAAAGTTGAATTATCAAATGGGTATACATGGGGCCCATTTGATAATTAATAAAATAATGTGAGTAAATAGATAGGATTTTATTTAATTTTAGAAAAAGAGAAGCGAGGATGGAAATTGGATGAATGTGAGATGACAGAGGGGCGCTATACCAAAATAGGTGTCTACATTTGCCTTTTTGTTGAGTGTTTGCAATAGCAAGCCACGAGACAAAAACAAAAAGGGTTAGATGAAATATGTCCATGGATAAATGAAGACATGACCAAAGGAAAATGCCTCTTAGGACAAAAAAAAAGGATTGCAATAACAATAAAAACTATGGCGGTGACTCCAATATCACATTGGTAGAGGACAATTACGGTCTCAATGGAGACAAGATGACAATGTTCTGGCTAGACTTGAGTGGGTGCATACCGCTGCAAAGTATGGATGTAAACCAAGATGACCAATGGGTCATAGGAAAACATCAAAATATTTTCAACTAAATGTGAAAGATGTGCGCAATCTTTGTTTTTGAAAGCAAGGAATCGTGTGAAAATTATGCGTCCACAAAAGGGACAAGGATGGAAATAATGATGCCCAACACAAGGCACACAGAAAAGGACACAAAGTGAGTTATATGTGTTGACAAGTACAAGGATGAAAATATGCCCCAATATAAGACATAGATGGATGTTGAAATAAGATATCCTAAGGGGAATAATCATAAATGTGGACCAGATGAGCAGATAGGATAGAAAGGTGAGATAAAATGCCCTGAAAGGGTAATAAATATGATGACAATCATGTTTCATAGGAAATATGCATAAGTGTTAGAAAATTAGAAGGTGAAGAAGACAAAGAAGTCTTGCTTCTTTCAAAAGTATGATAAAGATACTTTTGTGACAAAACAAAAGCAGAGAAAAATGTTCATGGAAGAGAACAATATTAGAACGTGGTGATGGCCATTATGGTATCTTCCAAGACAAAAATTTCAAAAGAAGATGGGAAGAGATTCTTAGAAATGGATATGATGATTTCCTACGAGATGACGGGTGAAGATAAAAGATGTGGGGTGGTTCTTAAAAATAGAAGAGGTCAATGTGGCAAAGAAAAAGAACAAGAACGGTAATGAAAGGGATAGATTATGATACATAAATGGAGAAACATCGACATCGACTATGAATGCCAAATGTAAGGGATGATGAGAAAGAGAAAAAGGGAGTGACATGAGGATTGGTTGATTATGAGAAGAGAAAGAAAGATTGAATATGAAGGCGACGGGGTATGGAATAGAGGGATGGAGATGGAGGAGGAGAAAATAAGGAATGAAAGGGGAGGAAGAAGATAACAAAGAAGGATTAAATAGAAAGGGGGGAATGAAGAAGGACAAACAAATAGAAGACAAAAAGAACATAGCAAGAGGATGAAATTATGAAAAAGGAGAGAGTTATTCAATATGAAAAGCATGAAGAATGATGGAGCAGAGGAAAATAGAGAGGTAATAGAAAATGAAAGAGAGGATAGAGTAAAGAAAATTAAAGGAAATAGATCATAGTGAGGAAATCCAAGGCAAATAATATGGAACACTTACATGGAAATGCATGTGGATGATGAGAAGATAAAGGAAATGGGATAACGCTGAAGATTCGGGTTTTCGAAGGGCAAGTAAGGAGGAAGTGCAAGGTAAAATGGGGAGAAGGATGATGTAGAGGAAGTAAAATAAGATGAAGATCAAAAAGGAGGAGAAGACAACGAAGAAAATTATGTATGTAGAAGGGAACCAAGAATGAAGATATTTGGTAAAGAGTGAGAAACATAAGGAACGTAAAGAGAAAATTGAGGGAAGGAATGACATCGATTGGAAAAGAAATGGAGATGCATGAGATGAGGAAATGCTGATGATAATAAAATAGAGAGAAGGTGTATGATGAAGATAGTGAAGAACTTGGCAAGGAAGAATGGAAGATAGAGAGGTGGTGAGGAAAAAGAAAGGAAGGGATAGAAAGGCAATGCCGATGAATGGATGTTAGGATAACCACCGATAATGATCTAGTTAGGGAAAAGATGGGACAAAAGATGAGACAAGGAAGAAAGTAAACAAAGAATGGGAGGGGGAACACCAATGAAGGGACATTAGGAGAAGTCCTCTAATAATGATCAGAGGACACAGAGGAAGGAAGGAATGAAGATAGAATGGAGGAGGTCAAAGAAAAGGATTCAGTGTGTGTGATTGGGGATGAGTGATTTTAGGAGAAGCCCACCGATAATTACTAGTTCGTAAATAGAATAGGATGATGAAAGAATGGGAATATCAATGACAATGATGGGTAATCATGGGAGTATATATGTGGAGAACTCTAGAATATGAAGTGGAAAGGGTAAGTAAAGGAGGGATAACGATGTGTAGGAAGATGAAGATGAGGAGAGGATGCAGTGATGAGAATGCATGAGAGAGAAATGAAGAAACAAGACATGAAAATGAATGAAGAAGCAACAATGCTTAAGTAAGATTACCCAATGATGGATGATGAAGATGAAAAAGGGACTAGTAAGAAGTGGTGTTTCAGGTGAATGGAAGAGGAGGTGAGAGGATGTGATGATGGGGAATGATGAGAAAATGTAGATGGAGAGAATGTGGGGTAGTGGGGGAGTGTAGATGAATAATCATGCTTAAGAGGGACTCTTTTGAAGTAAGATCTCCATGCCGCATGAGGATTTAAGTAAGATCACCAAACTGGCAAAGTGATTTATATGGAAGGAGAAAGACAACATTGTATTTGGATGCGTGTGGAAGAGTTGGTTGGAATGGATGAGTATGATGAGAGGTGGAAGATAGAATATGAGGAAGGGATGTTGGGAAATGGAAGGATCAGATGGCCAACCATTCTTAAGAGAAACTCTTAAGTAATATTTCCTGTGATGGGAGATGGTTAACTAGGATCGCCAAACCGAAGAAGAAGAAGAATGATGAAAAGACTGAGCAATGTATACCAAAATGGAACAAGAGATGAAAGGAGGTGATATTAAAGTGATAACAAAGAAACAAAGGAGTGTGACATGAGTGGATGGAGGAACATATGCAACATAGATGGAGAGTGTAAGGGTAGTCCTTAACTGGGATGCCCACATGGTGGTAGTGATGATGCAAGAGTGTTAAGTGGAAAAGGAGGAGTGGAAAGACGTTTGTGGTGGTGATTATCATCTATTGAAAGAGGAAATGGTGGAGAAGCTTCTACAAAGTGGGAGGATTCAAGGAAGAAGATATACCTTAACTAAGATTTTCTGCCTATATGGATAGTTAAGCAAGATTGTCAAACTAAAAGTGGAAGAATAAAAGAGAAACTCAAGAGGAAAGACAAGTAAGATATTTGGCGTTGTGCAAGGAGACAGAAAGGTGAGAAGGATAATGTGGAGACAAATGGTGATGAGTGGACATGGAGAGAAAGGATAAATAGATCAAAGATGTTGTTGAACATGTTGAGATATATGAGCCATGGGATAACGAACTTGCCTTGAGAAATAGCCTCAAGTAGGATTATGGCATAAACCGCAACTGATCAAGTAGAATTCACAAACTGAAAAGTGTATTTGTGAATGCATTCATGGAGATGATGGATAGATATAAAATTCAAGTGTGAAATTTGATGTGATTTTTATAAAAGATGATTTGATGAGATGAATGGAAGATAGCTGTAGCAAGAAGGTGTACAGGAAACTATGTTTCAAACTGGATCGAGATAAACAAGAAAGGGTACCACTCAAGGCATCGCACTTACTACCAATAACATGTGTTAATACATAACCATCGATAGTTAGTGCAGACACCTAATTTCACATCTATCCTAAATCAATTAATTCCCCTTCCTCATTTCCCAAAAAATACGCTTCAATTAATCAAATATAATTTTATTAATTATCCATTTCAAAATCCAATCCTCACCACATGTCATTATTCTCCATGTTTTTCTACTATTGAATTAAAAATTCAAATTCAAATCCTCACCCATTCTTCGCAGTCCCCACTCACCTAAAATCCTCCACTTATGAATTAAACATATAATTCAAATCCTCACCCATTCTTCGTAGCCCCACTCATTTAATCTTGCCCACATTTTCAAACCATGATTACTTAAATTACTCTAAGTTAATCACTCCCCCCAAGCTATAAATACAACCTTACCCCTCCCCTCTAAAGACACGGAGAATAAGCTTGAATGCTATAGCCAAGTTCTTGCATCTTTTGAGAAAAGAACATCCTTTTGCCTCGTCCTAATGCGCAAATAGCCTCATAATCCTTTTTCCCATCTTGTGCAAAGTAAGAGGATCATTGTTTCATAAAGGTCTTGCTCCGTCTCAAGAAAAACACCAGATATCACACAATCGGGGCTCAATCCAAGTTTCCTAGCCCATTTTGAGGTTTTCTACGGAACGCGAAGGAGGAGGTATGATTATTGGTATTTTACTTCCTTGTTAGTAGTGTATTTTTCATAGCTTCCATTTTGGCACGTCCAAGTGGCTTTTCGATCTATTACCATTAATTTTCTAATTAGTGGTTTTATCTCTGTTCTTTGTTTATTATTGTTCATTATTATTTCCTTTTAAATTTCCTTATGGCCTTATTTGGTTAACCTTCACGCTATGGGTAGTGTTTTTGTTGTGTGGTGTCTTGTGATGTATCTACGTTATAACAACAATGAAACTATGATGCTCATCATGTCTTTGATCTCCTTGGTACTTGGTATTTAGTTCCCGCTTTTGATTTTACTATTCACTCATAATCTGCAGAAACACATGAACTAGTCATTATTTTATCATCTCATTGTCATGGGACAACCAATTCGAAAATGCATTTATTTATTTACTTTTGCTAAAATAACGCTTTTGTAGAAGTTTATTATTATTATTATTTATTTTCTTTCATTTTAGTTAATCATTTTGTGATCTAAATATTTCTTTTTGTTTATTGTTCTTTTTTAATCTTGTCACCAAAATTTTAGCTTCTTAGGTGAAGTACAGAAATGTGGTTTAAAAATAAAAATAGCTCCCGTGACGTTTTTCTCACGTTCAAAATTTTCATTCAGAGTGTTACAGTAGCCCATCTTCCGAAAGCCATAACTTTTATCCCGAACTCGAAATGCCTTCATTTTTTTAATGGAAAGGTATCAAAATGATCTATGCAATGAAAAAATAATTTTTTTGATTTAGACTTACGAAAAAATTGGTTTCATTTCTTCTAACACTGTCGTTTTAACAAAAACAACAAAATTATAGTTTTTTTTCAGAAACTTTAATTTTATTTTATTTAACGTAACAAACACACGCATATGCTCTTTCCTCACACTTCAAAAGTGATCTTGGAAATCAGAAACATGAGGCCACCGGGCTCCCGTAAACAAAGTTTTTTTTTTGCCTTACATTCCAATTTTCCACAACAACACTTCTAGTAACGTTTTCACACTCTTCTTTCGTTGTTTTTCTTTTTTGTGAAAATAATCATTATCACTATTTCACAATCATGATTAATTGCAATAATTATTAACATTTTAAAAAAATCTATTCCAATTGTATCCACGTATGCTCTTTTCTTGCGCCTTCGAGTGATCTGGAAAATCAGAAACGGTCACAATTTTTTTAGTTTCTTATTCTAACATTGCAAGATCCTCTAGTTTTGTTTTCCAACTGTCATTTCAATCATTATTTTCCTTTGTCATATTATTAATATTTGTTTGGTCATTGGTTGTGTATGCTATTTTCCTGCGCCTTGAGCGATCTCGGAAAATCAAAAAATGACTCACGATCACTTTTCTAACATTTCGTTTGCAGGATAACTACTAATTTATTTTCTGTAGGACCGCGTCGCTAGAATATTGTCAAAAACAAAAACACAAAAAACAAAAATACCACCATTCAAATAAAATTGCTGAAACAAAAAAAAAGTATGCTCAGGTACGTAATTATTTTCTACTTGTGATTTATTTCAAGTTGGAAAGAACCCCGTGTTTATTCACTTTATCATTTTGTTTTTACACGTGATTTCCAGGTGGATTTCATCACCACCAAATCTACACTAATGACGTGGATTTGACTACCATGCACCAATAGCATTTACATCTACATTTCACTTTGAGACCTAGTTTCATCACAAGATGTTTGGTATTTACCTCGCCCCTACTCTTCACTTACAGTAATGTTGTCATGCAACGCCGCGAGTCACGCCTAACTAAATGTAATAATAAAGCCTTGACATCATCCTTGTAAATATTCGGGAAGTTATAAGGATACCATACTCACTCATCCCCCCATCACCTTCCACATTTTCACAAAACTTGTTCTAGATGTGGTGATTCACTCCAAAGTAAAGCAAGTAAGAATTAGTGAGTCTCCTCCAAAGGTTTCTAAGGGCTCCACATTAAATTCTCGTCCCGTACGTAATCAGGTATATCGTGACTAGGGTATATCGGAGGATGCATATTTTTTTGAAGTAATAAGAGCTGCATCCATCACCCACATCATACTTATATGATTGCATGAAACAATGATCATTCCTGAAGAATTTACCTCATAAGCCAAAATAATTGGATCCACATGATTGCTTGCTATTTGAAAACAAAATATTTTAGCATTGTTTTATCATAAAACTTGGTGATATCAATGTGTTCATTGTAAAAAGTTTGAGACCCTAGTTGTGTTCCACAAAAAAATCAGTTCTCAACCAATTCAATACCAAGCGAAAACATCCAAACAATTCAACAATGTAGACCAAAACATCGCACCAATTTCATTAGCTTGCTTCATCCAACAATACGTCTCTCATAACTTGTCTTCACTATATCCAACGATATTGAGTGACTAGCATTCACTCCCATATAAATCGTCAATTGTCAAAACATCCTTCATATCTTGTTTCCGCTTATATCGAACTAATATTGGGTGACTTGTTTGAGTTCACTCATTATTCATCCCACCATCGCGTTTATCCAAATCATACCCAACACAAATCCTTTCATAACTCATTTTGAGTTATATCACAACCATATCATGATTAACTCGTTCGAAGTTACTCTCCCACGATAGTCCAGAGCTTATTTAAGCCAAATCTACACAACGTGTAAAAAATCCTCTAATAACTCGTCTCGAGTTACATCATCATCATATTGAGATAACTTGTTTGAGTTACTCTCCTTATCAGTCATCACGAGCTTATTCAAGCTAAATCCAAAATAATCAAGTTCTCATTTCCTCACACCTGTTCAAAATTCCTACCCACTTTTCAAGCTTAATCAGACACATTTCATCATGGTATTCACTCGTAGTCACAATCATGAAAATGACGATGAAGAAGTTGCACAACCAGAACTCACCAATGAAGAACAAGAACAAGTCAATAGGGTGATAGAACAAAACAAAAATGAATATCTATTACGCATCCTAGCCATGGGGAAAAACTACCCCTGACTTTGGGACGAAAATTTAAACAAACTCATCGACAATGGTGAATCAAGTTATCATAACGAAATACCAAACAATCCAATTGGTACTTCAGCCGAAGAGTTATTCACTAAAATCCAAGACCTAACAAAGAAACTTGAGGAAGCAACAACTAGAGATGAAAGATTAAAAGACCTCAATCTAGATTCCAATACTCACGACATGTTTGATAAACTATCCCCGCTTCTCCATTCACACAAGAATGGAAACTTATGAAAGACACCATTTAGGGACTACAAAAACAATCAAAACAATTCAACTTTGAAGAATTGTGTCCTTATCCATTTGATACAGAGATATCATGATTACCATTTCCGTCATCCTTCGAAATCCCTAAGTTTGATAAATACAAAAGCAAAGGCGACCCCATGAACATGTCAAGGAATTTTACATGCAATGTTAGGAAGTTGCCTATCGAAACACGTACCTTTTACGACTATTTCCCCAAAGTTTAGGAGGGCAGGCTTTAGACTGGTTTTTCCATCTGCCCAAAGGGTCGGTCACGACATTTGTAGACTTATCGGAGAAATTTTTCAAACATTTTTCCTATAACTTAGACTCAAAAATAACCATGCTTGATCTCTGCAACACTAGGCAAAGGCCAAACGAAAACTTTGCCTCCTTTTTACAATGATGGCGAGGAATTGCAAGTCAATTTCCCTGCTCAGTCCAAGAGGCAACTAGTTAGCATTTTTGTCCCTAATCTCAATGTCGAATTATCATTCCACATGCAAATGCATTATCTGAATAGTTTCGAATAAGTCATCGAAAAGGGCACACAAATTGAAAAATCCTCATTTCTAAGGGCTTACTTAAAGCACCCTTTAGGGACCAACCTTATTGAGACACTCCTCAGAACTAGGAAAAATCTAAATTCTTTAACCGGAATCAAAATATCATCAACGATGGCATTATTGATTCCCGCCATGTCTGAAATGTCCAAAACCATCCCATCAACACATTAAAATCCAAACAACCAATCATTATCCCTAGAAAGGAAGTTCCTTCTCGGGATCGACGAAGAGAGTTCACTCCTCTCGGAGAAATTCTATCTAGTGTCTTTCGTCATTTGGAAAATGCCAATATGATTACATATCCCATCGTCGACCCTTCGAAGAAGGACAATCTAAACCAAATTGGTATAAGGACAATGAATATTGTGATTACCATTGCATAAAAGGGCACTTCACGGATCGATGCGATGCAACTCTGCCATTACGTCTAAGACCTGATTGAACATGGAGACATAGAAGTTGAAAATACTTCGAGACAAAATCACCTAATGAAAAATTTCACATGTTCAAAAATCCTTTCCTAATGACGATAACAACTCCAAAGATAAGAGGTCAATCATCCAAGTTATGTCAAGTATGACTCAGGTCATCTCGACCATAGACTATGACCAAGACTTAGTGGCAACTATAAAGATCAGAATTGGTTGTGTGATCACCACTAGATAGAAAAGAATGTGGGTCCCTACAACAAAAAAATATGCCACTTCATCCCCCGCATCACCTCCTAATCCACCATCTAATTCTGCCACCAATTTCTCTCCACAACCTACGCCATCATTTAATATTTTCAAACAATTAGAAATCTTGCGCCACACAAATTTCAATCATGGAACTACTTAATTCTTCTCCCACACTACAATGCATCCTTATGAAAACATTGAATAACACTCATGTCCCTGAGGACATCAATTCACAACAATTCTAGGACTTAATTACACATCTTACAGTCCCCAATCCTATTTTATCTTTTGGTCTCGTTGACCGCTTAATCCCAACATCGCTAATAATCATTCTTTATACGCTCGAGGTTATGTAACTCATCGTAAAATCAAGTGCATCTTAATCGAAAATGGATCAACATTAAATATTTGTTCATGAAAATTTTACGTTGTCTAGGTTACACAACGAAAATGATTTACAAAACAATATCATAACCATTCGTGGGTATGATAATAGCAAAATAAATTTTGAAGGCACAATCACGTTGCCCTTCCAAGTTGGACCCATCACCTTAGACATGGTGCATCATGTGGTAGATGTAGAAGTTGCATATAACATTCTCGTTGGCCGATTTGTGGATTCATGTCATGAAAGCCATCCCATCAACATTCCACCAATGCATTAAGTTTCCTCATTTGGACAACGAATTTAAATTACGTACAAATCCCCAACCTTTTGAGTATTGTAGATTCCTCGAAGGGCGGTATCGACATGATCACTATTATCCATCAACAGATAAATACATTCCACCTCACATAATCCCTAACGAAACATGCATTGATCTCCGATACACTCCTAAAATGATCCGAAACCATCATCTCATAACCAAAACACATTTTCCAATCCATTATCTTTTGCTAGTCAACCATCTTCCACCAGTCCTCCTCCCACTAATCAATCATCTTCTTCCACTAATCAAGCTTCTTCTTCTAGCAACAATTATTCTTCCACCACACCATCTTCTTCTTCACCTAGCCAATCTTCTTCATCCAACCACACCTCTTCTATTAAGATACCTCCTCCTATGAATAACCAACCTTCATCCTTCAATCCACCCCCTTCTTCTTATAACTCATTATCTTCATCTTTTAAGACTACCAAACTAACTTCCCCACCACATGAGGTACCTATTGGTCTCCCATTTCACACATTTAAAATCATTGACACGGGATACGGTGAATATCAATTTCAAAAGATGGAAGACTCCTTTTATATCACCAAATCCCCACATAGCTATGGAAAACCTAATGCTCCACATCTAAGAATCCATCCCACTTACCAAATGGGACAGTCAGTTTGGAAAAAATTTGGTTATCTTGACAACGAACATATTCCAAGTTCTTCAAGATCTTGGTTATATAATGATGACTTTGCTCCATGTTATGAGTCCCCTCAATTTACCAAAGCTCACCGAATAATGAAAAATATGCGATGGAAGTGTAAAGGACTCAGTCCAAATGAACAAGGTCGTTTATACCGATAAATTACACACAACATCACGGTAAACATGGTCTAGGTTTCAAGGTGTTTGATGTTGCTCCCATAATAATTTCAAGTGACAATGATGACACCAGTTTTGATAATGACATTAGGTCTCCATGTAGTATTTTTGAGGACCTCACTGAAACACATCTTTACTTTGAACATTTATATGTTAATGTCATCAATTTTGAGCCTACACATCCAAGTCTCATAGACCATGGCCAACCACATCATGCGGCCATGGACATGTTCCAAAATGATGAAGCCATCGAAGAATTTCTTGGAACTCGTGACCAAATCCCTACTTCCGACCATAGAAAATGATTTGAAATCAATCTAAATGAATTGGCCTATTTTGGCGAAGAGATAAAATATTCAGATCCTTCACCCTCGAAAAATTGGACCAGAAGCATAAACAAAGGATTTCCCATTGTCAAAACCTCACCACCACCCTATCCAACAAACATGCCAACAAATAGTTCCAACATTACACACTAAAATATTGTACCAACTCACCTCAAACACCCGACACCAATGATCTACATCGATCATTAGCATCATTCTCCAAAAAGATACTTCTAAAATGCTTGTAGAAGAAACAAAAGACATAAACATTGGCACCACCAAACAGCCAAAAAATTTACAACTTGGCATTAGTCTGTCTAACCAAGAATGCATGGAATTCACAACACTCCTTATTGAATTCCAAGATATATTTACATGGACATATAAGGACATATCAGGCCTAGACCCATCTCTTGTAGTACACCATCTTGTGGTACATCCAGATGCAAAACCTGTAAAGTAAAAACTACGCAAAATGCATCCCCAAGTTGCATTGCTTGTCAAAGCCGAACTCAAGAAACTCTTGGAAGCTGAATTTATCAAACCTATTGATTATTCAAATAGGGGATATCTAACATAGTTCCCATCATCAAGAAAACTCTCGGCATCGAATATGCACATACTTTTACCAACATCAACAAGGCTTGTCCCAAAGCTGACTTTACCTTGCCAAATATAGACATGATTGTTGATTCTACGGCAGGCCATGAAATTCTCTCCTTAATGGATGGATTCTATGGTTACAATAAAATACGTATTGATGAATGGGATCAACATAAAATGGCATTTACTACACCATGGGGCACCTTTTGTTATAAGGTCATGCCTTTCAGCTTGAAAAATGTTGGTGCCACCTATCAACGAGCAATGATTGTCATCTTCCATGACATGTTACATGATATCATGGAAGATTATGTTGATGATATATTAGAAAAATCCAAAACATGAATAGGGCATCCCAGTGTGTTGAGACACATTTTTGATAGATTACGTGAGTATAAGGTTCGTCTTAACCCAAAGAAATGTGTGTTTGGAGTAACCTCTGGAAAATTATTAGGGTTTATTGTCTCACGAAGAGGCATAGAAGTGGATCCTACCAAAGTCAAAGTGATTATGGAAATTCCTCCTCCTCAAAACCTAAAAAAATTACACACCTTTAGGGAAAGATACAATCTATTCGGTGTTTCATATCATAGTTGGCTGACAAGTGCCATCACTTTAATTAGTTACTCAAAAATATGCACACTTTCACTTTGGAACCAAAATGGCCAAGACTCTTTTGCTAAGTTAAAAGAATACCTCTCTAGTCCACTGTTCTTATGTCACTACGATTCTTAGATAAACCCATGTTACTTTATACATACCGCCACGAACATGCCATAGGAGCTCTACTAGCACAACATAATGATCAAGCAAAATAACAGGTTGTATATTACCTAGTCAAACACTTATTAAGCATGAAGTACGTTATTCCCAAATTGAGAAAGTATGCTTAGCGATCACCTTTGCATTCCATAAGTTACGTCATTACTTGCTCAATCACACAACTAAGTTGATTGCACAAAATTGATCCTCTCAAGTATTTGTTGTCAGACCATTCTCACGGGAAGAATGTCTAGTTGGGTTGTATTACTTAGTGAATTCAATGTCAAATTTGTTCCATGAAAGCAATTAAAGGAAAAGCCCTTGCAGACCAACTTTTCGAGGCACCCCTCCGCACAGAACCACTTCAGTTCTCTTTTCCTGATGAAGATATTCTACACATAGACATCGCGCCAGCTTGGACTCTATTTTTTGATGGATCTTGTAATCTCCATGGCTCAGGGGCTGGTATTTTACTTATCACACCCAACGGACATGTTATCCCCAAATCATTTCACTTAGCATTCCCATGTACCAACAATATCGCAGAATATGAAGCTCTCATCGCAGGATTAAAACTGGCTATATCTTGGAATCTTATAGAATTAGTTGTATTTGGTGATTCTTTACTTATCATCAAGCAAGTTACCGATGAATACCAAGTCAAGGATGAAAAACTTATCCCATATAAATGCATGGTGGATAGTCTTTGAAGCTATTTTCAATTAATTAGCTTTGATCAAATTCCCAGAATTCATAATAAATATGCCAACGCTATGGAAACCATCAAATCCCTATTAGAAATTACATCTAGTCAACCCTAGGCTTATTTTCTTGTCAAACATCTCTTAATGCCGGCCTATGATCTTCCTGAAAACACTATGGTATGTGAGATCGTGGGTCCGAATAACCTTATGAGTACCACGATCTTTATACCTTCATTCATGATAAAACATTTCCCGTTGACATGAAACCAATGCATAAACGTATTTCTAAAGCACAACGTGCTTCTCGTTACACCATTTTAGCAGTAAATCGTTTATAAACGAGGATATGATGGAACCTCGCTTCAATGTCTTAATCGGAAGAATCCTCAAGTGTCTTAGCTGAAATCCATTCTAGTATCTCATGGAGCACACACGAATGGTATCACCTTAGCCAATAAAATCCTACGAGTTAGATATTATTGGCCCACCATGGAAAGTGACACATGTCATTTGGTCAAACGTTGTCAAGTATGTCAAAATCATGGAAATATCATCCATGCACCTTCCTAGGCATTACAATCGATAACCACACCAT
Source organism: Taxus wallichiana var. yunnanensis (assembly GCA_018340775.1). NCBI lineage: Eukaryota > Viridiplantae > Streptophyta > Pinopsida > Cupressales > Taxaceae > Taxus > Taxus wallichiana. The sequence goes on along the minus strand of CM031233.1, from coordinate 166,774,141 downwards.
GGCCCTTCTCTCAATGGGGACTTGACCTCATTGGTAAAATCAAACCAACATCGTCTGATGGACATAAGTTCATCATTACCGCTACCAATTACTTCACTAAATGGGTAGAAGCTATGCCTCTCACTTATGTTACTGGTAGCCAAATATCGAAATTCATTTTTAATAATCTCATCTATCGATTTGGTATTCCATTCGCTCTGGCTGCAGATAATGGCAAATCATTTAAAAACTAGGATGTAAAAGACCTAGCCAAACGTTTTCACATCAAACTTAAGTGGTCCACTCCATACTACCCTCAGGGTAATGGTCAAGTGGAAGCAACCAATAAGACCTTAAAATCCATCATGGAAAATATTGTCAACACCCATGGATGTAATTGGCATACTCAAATTTACCCCGCTCTTTGGGCTGATCAGTATATCTTACCGCATACCTACCACAAACCACCCCATTTTCCCTTGTTTATGGTTGTGAAGCCATTTTACCTATTAAGATAGAACTCCCATCCTTGAGGATCTCCCTTAAAGATGTAATTAATGAGGATGAATACCGACAGTCACGGCTTCAAGAGCTTGAGCTTCTTGATGAAAAATGACTTAATGCTCTCAATCATCTTCAAGTCTATCAAAACTGACTGCAACACAATTATCATAAAAAGGTAAGACCTAGAGAATTTGAAATTGGTGACCTCGTTTTAAAAGAAAATCAAAAAGAATACCACTAAAGAATGAGAAAAACAAGGAAAATTTGAGCCTAATTGGTTAGGACCCTATGTAATCACGATTAAATTTAGCTCGAGCCTATAAATTGGCCATTGAAGATGGTCAAGATCTTGATGAACCAATGAATGTAATTCATTTAAAGAAATTTTATCCTTGAGATGTTCACTATTCCGAGAAACAACATGTACATTGTTCCTTCTGTCTTGCTTATCTCCGAATAATTTAAATTTATTCATTTCCATCGGGCAGATTTTTTTATCAAAATCACATCTTCATATTTATCATCATGAGACAAGTGCTAATATAGATCCTATTAAGTTTGTGAGTACCATATTTGTTATAATATCTTTCATTTTCAGTTGCTTTCACCTATGGTCATACCTCGAAGCTTATTGATGGTAATACATTCCCTTCAAAGACATTCTCTCTTTCATAACAAAGCTCTAAAAAAATTTACCCGATTCGTTTGGTTGTCTATCTCAGTCTTCAGTGTTGAACTCTCGTGTCCTACTAGTTATGTGGGGTTGAGATTGGGGGCAGACGTTCCTTCTCAAATACAAAACGCTATTGTAAAAATCCATCAATTCAATAACTTATGAATAATTCATCGTCACATCTTTCGTCCTTCATAGTCTTTGGTTTTGAGCCCACACTTCTTCCCGTAATGTGAGACTAGGAATGGAGGAAGGTGCCATTACTCGTCTACGTCTTGTCTTGGTGATAAATCCTTGCCTCTTACAAGTGGCATGGGGCAAATCGTAGAGGGTCATTCTCATAAAATCATAAACACATTGTAAAATATTCAAAAACAAAACAAAACAAAAAAAAAGAAAAGGGACTTCACTCGCCTATATTTTTCCTTCGGTGATGAGACCTTACTTATCACTTCAGTAGCATGGGACAAGGCATAGAGAGTCATTTCAAAAATACTAAATCTTACAAAGGTTTGCAGAATTATAGAATCCCCAAAAGGTGATTTAGATGCCTAAGTGAAGAGAGAACTATCCCTTAACCTCATATCTTACCAATCAAAGCAGACCACATAAAGTGAACACCATTTTTGAAACCGGTTCGATCATATGAAGAATGGAGTCATAATTTCCCAAAGGGATTGTTGTTAGCATTTGTCTCTATATTCATTATCTACCTCCTACGTCCTTCTTGATTCTCGGTGATGAGCCCACGCATCTTACTAGTTGTGTGGAGTCAAGAATGGAGCTGGACTTCTTTTCATCATATCATCACCACCATATCCTGCCAATGGAAAGAGAATTTGTGTTATTTTGAGCATAAGTTACCACACGGAACATGGTACATATGGATAATATCCTGGTTTATCGCCTCTCAAAAATAAGTCTGCACTCTGGTCCATAAATTGCCAATCACAGTGTAAAAATCCACAAACAGTGTGAAAATCATCAAAAATCCAAAAATGCAAAAATATTTGAAAATCGTCAAAAACCCAAAACATTAGAAACAATCGTCTAAAAATCCAACAAAAAAATTAGAACTCATCAAAAATCCAAAAACATTAGAAACACTCGTCAAAAATCTAAAAACATTAGAAAGAATCGTCAAAATATGAACACATTTGAAAATCGTCACAAAAAAATAATAATAATAAAATCAAAAATAAAAATAAAAAATAAATAAATTAGAAACGATTATCAAAAATAAAATAAAAAACATTAGAAAATATATATATATATATATATATATATATATATATATCATAAACAAAAACAAAAATGTTGTAAAATCACAAAAACTCTAAAAATACCAACACAATTCAACCTTTGAACTATTAACCCCAATGGATGATCCAATCACTTTATGACTACCGAATTCAAAACACTTCTCCTCGCATGAATCCTCGCTTGGGGAAAATCCGGCTCTCATTGCTTCCTTGTTTGAGGACAATGACCCAATACTTTACTATGTCCTCATACCCCTACTTGGGGGCACATCTGATCAATCCTCACTATGGAACATGTTAGGGATATGTTTATTGGTTCTTGTGTTGCATTATTAGTTATAAATTATTAATTGCTTTCTTGTATCTTGATATATTATAGGGGGCATCTTGATTTTATGTATCTTGGTGTTCTCTCTAATATTCTTATGTTATCTGATTGCATGTCATACTGGGGCATCATACTTTCTTGATGGCCTCTTTCTATGCTCTCTTCCATTTGCATATCGTACTTAGGGCATCAAACCTTTTTGATGGCCCCGATGGCCCCGTTCGCATCATGCTTTATCACACATATTACAGTCTAGTCATCCTGATCTTTTATATCACGATGCATCATGTTATGTGCTATATTAAAATTAAGATGTTTTTCGTCACGTGAGTATCTTCCTGCATGATCAACATCTTACTTTGCACCCCATCCATTCACTCATACTAATACATTCCCCAATTTGGGAATCCTACTTGACGATGTTTCTCAAGTAGCATTCACTATCCAAAGAACTCCTCCTCCCCTACCATGCTCACCATGTATTTGATCTATTCATCCTCGTTCCTCATTTTTACTCCTCCGCCACTTATCCCCATATTACCCTTCTCACCATTCTTGTCCCCTCTCACCCATTTATATTCTTTCCTTTCACCCTTTTACTTCCCACTTGACAATCTTACTTAATAACCCCTTCTATATGGAATCCTCGGTGGAGGTTTACCCTCTCCCTAAGATCTTCCCATTGTAGAAGCTTCTTCACCACCTCCCCTCTCATCAAACAACACTCACCACCATGCACACATCTTCCCATTCCACCTCTTCTGCTTCTCATTCTCACATCATTACTCTCACCATGCGGGCATCCCAATTAAGGATTCCCCTCACACTCTCCGCCCTTCACTACATATATTCCTTCATCCATTCATGTTACACTCCTTTGTTTCCTTTCTTTCTTGTTATCACCTCATCTCGTATCCTATTCCAATCAGGCATACCTCACTCACTCTTTTCTCATCCTTCCCCAAATCTATCTTATGCCTGGTCATCCTACTTATACACTCTCATAGTATGGAAAATTCACTTGAGGGTTCCCCTTCAGTCCATTTTTTCATACCCTATTCCCACCAACTCTATCTTCATCCTTCTTCTTCTTCAGCTTGGCGATCTTACTTAACCATTCCGGCCGCATGACAATCTTACTTAAGACTTCCACTTAAGGTTGATCTGCCCTATGGCCTTCCCCCATCCCATCATATTTCCCCATCTTATTTCTCCCACCTCTTGTCGTGATCATCATCTTCAACCTACCATTCCACCCCTGTCCCCAATATCATTTTGTCTTTCTCCTTGCATATCATCCCTGTCGGTTAGGTGATCTTACGAAACCTCTCCGACAACATGGCGATCTTACTTAAGAGATTCTCTTAAGCATGACATGTCATCTTACACTCGCCCATCACTCTACAATCTCACCATCCATCTTTCCTCTTCATTTCCCATCATCACATCTTTTTAGCATTCCGATCTTACTTAAGAGATTCTTTTAAGCATGACATGTCATCTTACACTCGCCCATCACTCTACAATCTCACCATCCATCTTTCCTCTTCATTTCCCATCATCACATCTTTTTAGCATTCGATCTTACTTAAGAGATTCTCTTAAGCATGACATGTCATCTTACACTCGCCCATCACTCTACAATCTCACCATCCATCTTTCCTCTTCATTTCCCATCATCACATCTTTTACCACCAATATCACCCTCCTCTACTTGGCAATCTTACTTAACCACTCACCCAAAGATGGCAATCTCACTTAAGAGTCCCTCTTAAGGATGATCTCACACCTTGCCTTTCCCCATCACTACACACCCTTCACCCTCACTTTTCTCGGCATTCCCCATTATCACATCCTTTCACCTCCTTTTCCATTCTCGCATGAAACACCACTTCTCACCCGACCACTTTTCATCTCCAGTTTTCTCACTTGGAAATATTACTTAACCACTTCGTCACATGACAATCTTATATCGTGGTCCTCCCTACGCTTAACTTTTCATCATGAAATTCTCCTCCACCTCATTCTTTGTTCACTTTTTTGATCGCTTCTTCCACCTGGTATCTCGTACTACCCAATTTTCCCTCCTAATATTATCCTTTCTCCGTATATCCTCTTCAACATACATATAATCTCTTCTACCTACAATCATGTTCTTTCCCCCATTTTCCCCTTCTTGATCCATCATCCTTCACACCATTTCTTCCCATTCTTTTCATGTATGTTCTTCATCCTCACCTCATTCATCCTCATCAGTCGCATCCTCTCCTCGCTTTCACCTAGTCCCAACTCATCCCTCCCATTTTCTTTACTCTTTCCACTTCATCTTCTCAAATCCCCCACATTTCTACCCACACACACATTCGCCATTATTGTTAACATTCCTCTATCATTCTTTCATCATCATCTTCTATTCCCGTGCTAATAATTGTAAGTGAGATTTCCCTAAAAATCATCAATCCTCATTCCACACGACCTCATTCACTCCCTTGGACCTTCTAGAGTTTCCCTTCATTCCTTCCTCCTCTAAGCCCACCACTCATTGTAAGGGGGATTTCCCTAACATCCCTTTGTTGGCGTTACCCTTTCCAATCCTCGTTAGCTTTCTCCTTTTCTTCATTTTTTCTCTCACCCTTCCCCACCACTCATTGTAAGGGGGATTTCCCTAACATCCCCTCAATAGCATTTCCTCTTAAATCCCCATTCTCTTTTCTCTCCTATTTGTTTCCCTTAATCCCACCCTTTCTTGTCGCTTCTTACCCATCTCTCAATCTTCTCTTTTCCCTCTTCAATATCTTTATTGTCTTCATCATACATCCTTTTTCTATTTTCTCGTCATCCTAGTATCATCATTTCGTGCATCTCCGCATATTTTCCAATCAATTTCACTCCTCCCCTCTTTCTTCTTTGAACATTCTTTATATTGTTCCCTTTCCACTTATTACCCCTTTATGTATTTCCTTCTTTCTACATCATTTTCTTTGTTATCCTCTTCTCTATCCCACCCTCGTAGTATTTCCCTTCCCCGTATCGTCTTCTTCCCGTTTTTCCATCACGTTTCCTCCTTACTTCTCCATCAATATCCGGCTCTTTCAGCGTTGTCTGTCTTTTTATTATACCACCCTCCACATGCATCTCCATACGGTCTATTCCATATTCTTTACCTTCGTCTTCCTCGCAATGACACGATTCCTTCAATCTTCTCCCTCTATTCGCTCTATCTTCATTTCCTCTCCCCTAATTTTCACGTTCTTCCGACCACTTCTCCTTTTCTTTACCACCCCTACCTTTTCATTCATTTTGTATCTGTTTCTCTTCTTTTCTCTATTCTTTTTCACACTTTTTCGCCCCTCATAGTTTCTTTTTTTTCTCCATTCTATTTCTTCTTTCGTCCTCTTTCCATAATCATCCATTTCACCCCCAACTCCCACCTCGTTATCTCCTTCTTATTTATCCTTTCTGTTTCTGCTTTTCTCACTCTATCATTTTTCACTTTCACATCCCTCTTTACTATCTTTGTTGCTTCATTCATTTTGCACATCTCTCTATTTTATCCCTTCACCCTCTACTCTGTCATTTTCCTATTTTTGCCTTGTTTTTCCTTCATCATTCCCTTCTTCCCCTATCATCCCTCTCTCTTATTTCTACCTCTTTCATTCTTTTTTTCCCTCCCCTATCTCCCTTACTCTTCTTGTAATCAACCCCAATCCTATCCATTCCCTTTACTCTTTCCCACACACCTCACACATAGCATTTAAGGCCGATTGAATCCTTTCTCCATTTACATAATGCAATCATTCCAGTCTCTTCCACTCTATTATAATCCTCTTATCCACGAATTCATTTCTCTTCTTTTTGAGAGTTCTATTGTATATTTCATTCTCATTAATCCTCTCGAGGGGCATCACCACATTTATCCATAATCACATCCTCTCATGAAATTTTTATCTTGCAGGATACTATGACATCCGTCACTCACCACTTTCTATTCTCCCCAACAAACATTCACTCTACCTTTTGCTTCGAGAAAAGTAAATTGAATTATTTGCCCATCCTTGTCTACTTTCTTTGAAAGGACACTACTTTCATAGTACCCTTCCAAAGAGGGAAAATGTAGACACCCTAATTTCACATCCGTCCTAAATCAATTAATTCACCTTCCTCATTTCCCACAAAAATACACTTTGAATTAATCAAATATAATTTGATTAATTATCCATTTCAAATCTAAAAATAACCCAATCCTCACCACATGTCATTATTCTTCATGTTTTTCTACTATTGAATTAAAAATTCAAATTAAAATCCTCACCCATTCTTCATGGTCCTCATTCACCTAAAATCCTCCACTTATGAATTAAAAATATAATTCAAATCCTCACCCATTCTTCGTGGCCCCCACTCATCTAATCTTGCCCACATTTTCAAACCACTCACCTAATCTTGCCCACATTTTCAAACCATGATTACTTAAATTACTCTAAGTTAATCACTCCCCTAGGCTATAAATACAACCTTACCCCCTCCCCTATAAGGACATAGAGAATAAGCTTGAATGTCATATTTAATTTTTGCATCCTTTGAGCTAAGAACATCCTTCGCGCCCCATCCTAATGCCCAAATAGCCTCATAATCCTTTTTCCCATCTAGTGCCAAGTAAGAGGATCATTGTTGCGGGAAGGTCTTACTTCCGTCTTGAAGAAAAAAACCTATATATCACACAATCGTGGGGCTGAATCCAAGTTCTTAGACCATTCCGAGGTTTTCTACGGAACGCGAAGGAGGAGGTATGATTATTGGTATTTTACTTCCTTGTTAGTAGTGTATTTTTCCTAGCTTACGATTAGTTATACCAAAATATCATGAGGGAAATATGGATGAAAGATGCTCGTAATTCTAATGTTGACATAATAAAGGGGTCAAAGATGTGACTCAGTCGCTAGAAGAGGGATCTCCAAAGGTGGTGTTCCTTAAGTCTATGCCCCAACTTTGGAATAGGGAAAGAACAATAGTATAAAGTTGATTAATGTGGGAACCTTTGGAAAATTTTGATAAAAGAAGGCTAATCAATGCAGAAAACCTTCCAGATGCCATAATAACAGAGTAGCCATCCTTCGAGGGTATGGCCTACTTTATACATAATATGGATGACAAGAATAATGTGATAGCTGTCCTTGAGGATCGGTCTATTTCTTTTTGTTTTTGCTTTGATTTTTATTTGTATACTTTTTTTTTCTTTTGTATTTACATGAACAACTATCCTTCGAGGGATCAGTCTATTTTTTATAACTTTGATTTTGCTTTTGCATACATGAATTTGAGCTTCACATGGGGAGAGCTGGGAATAACTAAGTAAACCACTTAAAAGGGGATAAGGAATGTACAAGACACCCTGGACCCTTTGCATGGCTTGCAATAGGAGAATGAGAAGGTAATGGATGTACTGTTACGGGAACACATCAAAGTAGTGAAGGTGGACCGCATAATTTAGATTATTACAATGATAAATGGAAGGGGCTAAAGATGGCAGAACAATCTAAGGATGTAACTAAGTTCTCATTGGTAGATATGCTAATAGTAGACTGGTCACAAGTGCAATGCATTAAGAGGTTCCATTTCTAGTTTACCACCACGAGAGGGAAGACAGTGTAGTTGCAATAAGATGAGATGATAGACAAGTAGGAAATAAAACTAACATATGACCACAATGGTGGATTTAAATGAAAATAAATGATGATGCCCTAAGAGAGACATAAACATAGAAGGACAATCATGGCCTCAAAGGAGGGCTTGATGAAATAAATGATGTCCCAAAAGAGACACACATATAGCCACAAAGGTGGACTTAGAGAAAAAGGTCCCTCAATGGAGAGACAAACATGGCCTCAAAGGAGGGCTTCAATGAAAAAGATGATACTCTCAAAAGGTACACAAACATAAAAGAACAAATATGGCCTCAAAGGAGGACCTAGAATGAGATGAGGATCTGGATATAATTAATTTAGATTGAATGGATGTGAATAAGGTAAACAAGACAATGTCAAAGAGTGAAGTCCCCTAGTAACAAGGGATTTGTACATATGAGATGCCTAAGGGTGAGGGAAGGTTGTTCCCCAAATGAGTTAAATGTGAAGCAGGTAAAGGAGGTTAAAAGATCTTAGATGACATTGTTTTAGATTTGGATGGGGTAAATGATCGAGATACTACAAGTGTGCTTAGTAAGATAAGCGGCATTGATGAAAATGGAGGGAATTCCTTAGGAGGAATGACATGGGTTGGATGGAGGGATCATGGGAGATCCGATGAAGGATATGGATTAGATTCAAGGTAGATGGGGAAGGAACTTTCCCGAATGAGGAAATCATCTTTCTATATAAAATTGTGGACGATTGACCAAAGGCCTTACAATGTTTGATGTCATGGCCCTGAGGTACGATGATAGGCACAACTACAATTAGGATTGAACCATGATGGCTTGGGACCATAGGGATTAAAGGATTTAATAGGAGGAAGTTTGATGGCGAGATATTCGAGTTAAATGTCGAAAGATATATGCGTATGACCTTATTAAAGTGTCATGGGGAAGGTAACTCTCGTGGGCTTTGATAAGATGTCTTGACTTGGAGTTAGGAGAAAATGTGGATGTAGATCAGTATGTGTGATATTTGTGTTTTGGAGGACAAATCAAATTTGGTTGAAGCATCATATTGTTTGGATGTGGATTGATTATTGCGAAATGTCATGGATGGAAAAACTAATCTGACATGGATGTTGTGGCATTAAATTGTTGAGAAGAGGGAAAACACAATGTTTCCAAAGAGGCATAGGGGACTCGTGGGATGTTTGCCTGAGCCTTAGACTTCAATCGAGAAGATTTACCTCTAAGCAGAATGACAATAATTTCAACCGGAGGATCTAATATTTGTGGTGTGGTTATTAATGGAGAAATTGTTCTAAAATAAGATGAAGATGTTAATGAAGAGATAGGTGTTTGTATGATACGATTAATGATATCTATGTGAGACATGGATTGTTTCGATTGGGCATGGAAAGAGATGATTTTGTAGAGGGAGAAGGTAAATCATATTTATTTGATTTAGGTAGATGTGTTGGTTCGTAGGTGATTCAAGGGTATATTTTCTAGGTTACAAATCCAGATGATTTTATTTGGTGTGATAGAAGGATTATATAAAGAATATTTGGATATACTTGGGTGATTTGGCCACGGGTAAGGTTGTCAAGGTAGAGATAGGTGGACTTGTTGATATGATAGGTATAGGGGTCATTGGGATACATAAAGATGTAGGCAATTTTGGAATATGCAGAGATGTGAGTGATGTGATAACCGATGGAGTAGACCTTATGGGTAAGGGGTAATGTAACAAATGTAGGGGCATTTTTGGGCGTAGAAGTCGAAGGGACGGGGTTGTTTCATAAATGTTTCAAGGGGTAAGAATGATATGTTGGCTAATGGGGTTGATGTAGAAGGTAGGGTTTTAAGGTGTATGTAGTAGAACAGAGTTTAGTTGGGATGGTTGTGAGAAAAGTAGGTGTAGTAACAAGTGTATTTAATGCAGATATGGGTGAAGAAATAGATGGGAGAGATGTAAGGATATGTGTGGATACGAGTGGGGCTGAAATAAGTGCTAAGATGAATCTAATGTGGTAGATTGGGGTGTGTTTGAAGTGGTGGAAATGGATGATATAGTTGAATTTGATGTGGATGTGGTAAGGATAGGAGAAGGTATAGGTTCAGGACAGGTAGTAAAATTTGATGTGGGTGTGACAGGTTCTGAATAAGAGGTGAGAACAATGTCCACTGTGGGAACATGCAGAGTTGGTGATAAAATAAGATCTTAATTGACAGTGTCAACCATACAAGCGTTTGATAGTTGAGATGTAAAGGGGGTGATGTAATTTATTGGTGGTTGATTAGTTTGTGTAGTGGAAGTATCAATTTGGATATCCCCTTGATTTAAAAGTTGTTGGACATGATATTTGAAGGAACGACATCTCTTAATGTCATGACCTTTGACTTCGATGATATTTACAAAATTGGGCCTCGTGATACCAAATAGGCTTTTCTTGCAATTTGTCCATGGGTCGATAGGAGGCAATTGGATAGATTTTACACTCATCAACTTATCAAATACAAAATCGTATGATTCTCCTAAAGGAGTGTAGTTGGTTGTTGATTAAGGAGATAGTTGTTGAGACCATGTGCTTGATATAGATGGGGATGAGGGTTTAATGACCACAAAGTGTTGGCATGCAATCTTGAACTCATCATTATGTGTGAATGGTTTAGTGGATTCAATTTTTGGATTTATTTGATCTTAATTTAAGATGACCCTACTCAATGGCATAGGTTTCGAGCTTGCGATCCATTGTGAAATCTTCATCAAAGGTTCAAAATGATTGGATCTCGCAAAGTGGATGATATATGCTTAGCACACGAACATGAGAATAAGTTGATGAGTTCTATTTGTGGGATAGTGAAGGATAGTTGGTTTATAATAGCATGCCATTGTGTGATGAAGTCACGATGGGCTCATTTTCATATTGTCAAATGGTATATAGATCAGCGATAGTGGTTTTGTGTGCAATATTGATAGAAAAGTGTTCTAAGAACAACTATGCAAGTTGAGTGAAAGAGAATAAGGAATGTCATGGGATACTGTTATACCAATCCAACGTGGGACCAGACAAAGACATGGGGAAAGTGTGAAGAAATAAATCATGATCATGCATGCAATAAAACAACATGCATGTTTAAATGTGAGGAGATGTTGTTGGGGATCTTCTTTATTATTGAACTTATTAAAAGCATGAAGTTTCTAATGAGGAGGGTAGGGTTTGATTGGAACCGGCGATGAATGGGTTCATTACTGATTTGTTCATAGGATAAGGTGTTTTTGGGTGCTACGGTAAGGGTTTCTAAAGCGCCAACCGATTCATTAAGGCATGAATTGAATCATTAGAGGTGTTGTAAGGTTGATATTGAATCGATTCTGTGGTTTGAAATGTAGTTTTATAAGGTGAATAATGTGTTTGTGGGTGTGTGGGTAGTTGAGGAAGCATCTGATAAGGTGGTTGATAATTTTGGATAGGATGTTTGCGGAATGGTTTGGTAAGATAGTTGATTAATTTGTGGATATGTAGATGTTGGAGGGACTACTTGGCAAAGACTAACATGTGTCATAGATTGGGATTTCTTCATAAGATGATGTTGATCAATAGGGGCATGCCATAAATGGGGATATGTGTGTTAAGAATTGGTGATGGGTATCGAGACAGGCCTATTAATGGAATTGTCAAATGGGATGTGGGTGGAATGTGATCCACCAATTTTGGAGATTGGGAGGATTGAGAGATTATAAGATATTTCGCATATGAAGTCATATATGGGGTTAAGAGGAGATTTGAGTGTATCTAGAGGAGTAGGATATGGTGGTGTGATTGATTTAGGAGACTGGCGGCTTCGACGAGAGATATGAGGGTTGTATCAAGGTGGGGATAATTTTGTATGACATGGTTCTCCCGAGGTGAGACCATGGAGACTGGAGGTTGGGTGGTACTGACAACGTGGTTTTGTATTTAGAATCTTGTTGAGTGAGATCATCGAGAAAGTAACTTTATTGGATATAGAAGATTGTTGTTTTTTCTCGATTTGGGAGAGAGTGAAAATAGGTGTGAAATAGAGAAACATCTGTTTATGTATGTTGTTGACAAATCAATCAAGCAGAATTTTTTTTATCATCATGATTAATTTGATATGTAAGGTAAAATAGATAATGAAGGTGCCTAAAGAAGTCTAAAGTTGGTTTCAGGTAGTTATGGATTGGGAGATGTTTGAGACGGTTTCCTGTTGGGTGTTTAAGTCCCAATCAATTAACCAGGTGAGAGGAATGTTTGGATGTGTTAATTATGTTTGTGCAGTCTCAAGCAATGTGTGATAAGTGAAATGCAAAGAGTTAAATTCTTTACTTAAGCTATGTGATCAGGCAGGATGTAGAAGGTTCATTTTAGACCAAAATGAAATGTGACATTCGATGTATACAGACACTCAAGAAAGGGAAATTTTGATGCAAAAAGAGAAAATAGAGAAAAATGAGAAATACTTGGAGAAACACTTATTGGTGTTATGTGATTGTACTTGATGATGGTGTTTTTAGAAGCGCTCATTTAGTGACCTGAAATGCCCGGTACTGAAATGGCACCGTTTAGAGTTGCAGATGAGGCCAGTAAAAATAAGTGTTTTTTTTTTTTTGCAAAATGGTCTTTAACAACGTGATTTAATGGTTGCAAGGTCGTGGAGTTTACTGCGAAGCAAATAAAACAATTAATTCATGCAGATGACAGGATAAGAAAAGCAATATAATGGTCCTAATGACCTTGTGTATTGAAAAGAAGCTTAATAACTATTCTAGTTAATTATATTGCGAAAAAAATCTAAATAATTAATTTTTGGGTGAAAACAAAGGTAACCTATGTGTAATGACACAACCTAAGCCAATACCACTTAAATATCGATATTTATAAAACATTAGCAAAATAAACTAGTCAATAATTGGATTTCTAAAAAAAAAAAAAACTAAGCTAGTAACTAAATAATATCAACTTAATAAAAATTTAATAGATACGAGGGTAAAATAAGAATGAACTATACATTAAAAATAATGATCACAAATTAATGAAATAATATAAATAAGAAATAATATATTGTTAAACAATAAACTATACTATCAAAACAATATAAATGTGTATGTTGCATTTATTTGTGTAGTGAACTAGTGATAAGAATACTTATAAATTAAATAATTTATTAATGTCTTATATTCTACAATAGTCAACCGACAAGATATGAAAATGATAAGATATCTACAATAATGGGACGAGAAAAAGAAATTAAGAGCAATATCTTATCAAACTTTCTCATTGACACAACTTTATTCACTTTTAGGTACGCCACAGATGGTCCTACTACACATGGACATGGCTTTTCATATAACATCTAAACAAGAAATATATAATTGACTATGGTATGACAAAATGTCTGGAAAAGAATTTTCAACCAATTTTTATGAAGAAACTATACAGTCACAACCCAAGAGCTTGCATGAAGTGGAAACTGAATTGGGAACAACTGGAAAGATCTTGGATCGGATCAAGTGGATTTGGTGGTGTTGTAACATAGATCCAAAACATGTTGAATAAGGAGGAACAACACGTATGCCTCCTAAGTCATTTAAATGAGTCGACGGAATATAAGTGTGGCACACACAATTATGTAGTGGATAAAGTCAGTCGGTAGTGGGAGATGTTAGATTTTAAATCATACTGTGCTACACTGTGAGTGGTGAGAGGAGAGAAACATGGACAAATGGCCTGGGATGAAGGGAATGGGAGTTGTGGAGGTCATACTATGCATGGACATAGCTTAGCACCTGTACGATGACACACTGAGTATCTCAAGAACCTTAAGCGTGTAATATATAAGTGGATATGGTGCTATGAGTTATGTGATCACTGCCTTGAAATAATTATACATCAAATGCTATAGAGGAACTATATAGTCCTTATCCATAGAGCCTACGTGAATTTGAAATGGAGCTGGAAATAGTGTAAAGCGTCGAATAGCGGAATAAGCTCGAGGGTGAGAAGTGAGAGAGCTCGTGTGAGAAGAATACGTGGTGTTGGCATTGGGAATGATGGGTCTCAGCGTGGGAGGAAGGAGATGATGAGGCAGGTTTTATTGCTTGGTGCGGGTGTAGAGGAAGTAGTTCGGGAGAGAGATGAATGGGAGCTCAAAGTGGCGTGTGGCCAAGTTGGCTGTGTGTTGGGAACAGGTCGAGTTAAGTCTGTGGGAGGTGAGAAGGGAGAGAGATGGTGGACGAGTTGAAGCTGAGGGGAGTGGAGAGGAGAGGGAGGTTGGTGGAGATGGGGAGTGTTGGGAATGGAACACAGAGAGGAGGCGAGTTGTGTGGAACGGTTGGGAGAAAGTTAGACAGGAGCTCGGGCAGAGGGAGAGTTGGGAGGCCTTGTAAAAGCTCAACAAAAAGTGGGAGGCGCTCGGGAGAACTGGCTTGGAGCTGAGGTGGCAAGGTAAAGGAGATGGGAGGCATCACCGAGGGCCGTGGGAGGCGAGGCGAGGTAAGGAGATGGGATGTGGGAAGAAGGAGTGTGGTGGTGGGCGAGTTGGAGTCAATGTGGGTTAAGATTTGGGATGTGGGGTAGGGAGATGAGGTAAGGGAAGCGATGGAAGTTAGGGTCAAAGACTCATGTGGAGAGATAGAGGTGTAGGGAGCTCACATGGAGAGGTGAGGTGGATGCTTGTAGAGAGGGGGTAGCTCGGTTGTGTGTGGAAAGGAGATGTGGCCGAGCTGGCCGAGTGGAAAGGTGAGGAAATGATTAGGGGGTGGGTTGTGTGAGGTAGCTTAGGATAATAATAGTAATGATTTTTTTGTAATTTTTTTAATTTTAACGTCTTATTATAATTAATACTAAAAATACACTTGATGCTAAGTATAAATGCCAAACATCTAGATCACCTAGTTTTTAAATGACAAACCTGAAGCACTTACCACAAAATCTCGATGAAGCTCGATGAAGAACCAGAAGCACTTACCATCAAGATGACTGAAACCTATTAAATGTAAAGATGACACCACACGGAGGAGATAATACCAAACTCGGAACCCGTGAGTCAGAAAATAAAATATTTGCAAGAGATATTACATGACGACAACTAGGAAAATAATAAATTACACAATCAAACTTGAAAACATATCCAAATGATAAGGTTAATTTCTGGATTCATTTCCCATGTGGGTGAAACTCAGTACCAAGTTGGTTAAACACAAGAAGATTAATTACCTTGAAGATGACACAAACCTCTACTACGGACAAAGATAACACCAAACCTGCACGAGGTAAATAAAAGGACAAAACAAACAAATATGACCAGACTTGGATCTAGTCCCACCAAGTAATGCCAAATGTTGATCTCGAGTTTCCATCTTCCTTTCTAGATGAGTGTACGAGTAATCAAGAAACACTAAACAACATCGATTATACAAGGGCTCGTACCTTGGATATGAAAATGGATTATATGGGGGCAAAGTGATATATGTATGATATAAAGAACTATGCAAAACTAAAATAGATAATATTAGATCACAATATGCGGGGTTTGCCTAGACATTTTCAGTTCCAAGAGGATTTTAACTCCCTTGGAGGATGTCAACCCCCATGTTAGACAAGATAATAATAGATCATAAATAGTAGTAATGGAATATAAAATGAAAAGTAACTAAAATGATGAGGGAACTTAGCTTGTGCTCTGTTATGGAGATGAATTGGGCATCAAGATGGTAGGATAATGAACCATGACAAATATTTCTTCCTTAAATTGACAAAACTTAATTAATCTCTTTCTTCTCTTCTCTAGGCATAGGTATCTCTAGGTCTTCGATCCTTTCTCTTTTTTTCAAATATGGGAAAAAACCCATATTTATAGCTTAGATCTAGGGTTAACAGGGAACCAAGGTTGAGTAAAGTAACTTGAGTTAGGGATATGAGGGTGATCACGTGGGGACCACGTATTGAATTATTAGATGGAGTGGGGAGCATGAATGACATGGTGGATGAGATAAAGATTCCATTTTTTTAAATGTAGGATGGGTGTATTAATACCCATGAATTAAATAATTTTTGAAGGATGGGGATATGCTAAAGTTGAATTATCAAATGGGTCTACATGGGGCCCATTTGATAATTAATCAGATAATGTTAGTAAATAGATAGGATTTTATTTAATTTTAGAAAAATAGAAGTGAGGATGGAAATTGGATGAATGCTAGATGACAGAGAGGGTGTTATACCAAAAATAGGTGTCTACAATAACATTGGGTACATGGAATGTTTCATATTTATGGGGGACTAGAAGAATGGGAACTCCTAGAAGACCAATGAGAATGTGTAGTGAAATATGGAAATATAGAGGTTCTAGGTAAGACAATATGAGGATGTAAGCTACTAGAGATAATGTGCACATAAGAAACCATAACGAGATAAATAGAGTTCGTATAACTATGTGATGTAACATATGCTAGTAAAGGTCTACAAAACTACCTAAAATTATGTGAATCTGTGTGTGCAACCAAAGGTCTATGTGGAGACTTAGGAGGAATAGTGTTGTGTGAAGTTGTGTGTAAAACAATATCTATATATGTAGATGCACTAGGAAGTAGGGTGGTAATCTGCAGAAAAGCAAGGCACACAAGGAGAGAAATCCCTAAAAGGAACATCTCATATAGTGACAATTTTTTGATGACTAATGATGCACTGATGAAAAATGGATGGAATAACCATATGAGCATGTAGCTAAGGAGACCTATATGTAATACCCTTATAGCAATATATTTAGCAACTGAAAATGAAGTATGTGTAGTGATAAATACGAGGGTGATGGGTAGGGTAATGCTTAGAAAATGTGGATCGAAATCAAGTGTAAACTTATCAAAAGAAATACCAAGAGATTGAAGAAATGACCATGTACAAATGGTATCTATACGATGTGGAGTAACCAAGACACCCTTATTAGGAATATAATGAATAAATACTTTTGGAATAGATAATGTATCGAGATAAATGTGTCATCTACATCTGGATCATCAAAATAAATAACATGTGTAAGAGATGATGTACGAGGAATAGCTCCAATAATAGCATCTAATGGTTGATCATAAGAAGATAGTGGTAGCACCATGTGATGTATGTTATGAACTTACAAAGTTCATGGATCATTAGTATGCTTAGGAAGTGGGTCATTAAATATTTTGATCTTAGAAATATTGTTGACAGGGCTTAGAAGATTCATTAGGCTCATCCCATTCAATTTCATTAGATTCAATAAGATCCTAAATGATATGTCACAACTTAAGACATTGATCTATAGAGTGACCCATACATCTATGATAATCACAATAAGCATTATAATCAAAGCTCTTACTTTGGGGCTTACTCATATCAACCTCAAATGGTGGAGGGAGAGGCATAATATTTCATTCAAGTAATTATTTGAGAACCATGTGTGGAGAATAATGAAGTTGTGTAAGTTGGTGTCCTATAGGTAGTAATTTGAGCTTAGTAGGTTGGACAAAAACATTGAAAATTTATTTTGAAACAACCTTAGGATCATGATTTTTACCTTTGAAAGTAGGTTTGATTTAAAACTTGGCATTGGAATTATTAGATATGTGAGCAACATACTTGATTTTATTCATATGTAATATCTTATCTTCATGCTCTTTTAGTGTATGACATAGATGGAAAAAAATTGAAACTTATTAAATATGACTGATTCTTGCAAGGGAGGAAGAAAAATTTGAACAATAAAGTCTTGTAGTACACATTTTGCTAATATGTTGCTCATCTTAGTAAGCATTGTTCTATAACATAAGACATAGTCACTTATATGCTCCTTAGATCCTTGTTTGAGTTTAGACATTTGTGTGTAAGATAGCTTATCCCCGATGTTTAGGACAAGAATTGATTTTCCAAAGTAGTAAAAGAGGGAAAATAATGTGTTAGGAGATTAAATAAATCATTATAAGGAAAATTCCTTAATACTTATAAAGAATGGCTTAGTAAGAAAGATACCATTAGATGCATAGTCAAAACAAGCAACATGAAAAGATCAAATATTTTCCTCAAGATCACCCTTGCCTTCATAGATAAAAGGATTAGGTGTAGTGAAACAAATTGTAGAAACAAAATAATGTGCATATCATCACTTTACTATGTCATCGGTATGTTGTTATATACATGAATCTTAAGTAATAAAAAGTACTCACTGGTGACATTGTCCCTTGTCCATCCACGTTCTTCGATTGATTTCTATTGTGACTCTTTTCTACATCTCTCATTTTTGTATGCACTTATGGTCAAGTTCAAGGATATTTTTTTGTCTTATCACATCTTCCGATCTTTGTCTCAGGACACTAGTGCCCACTTTGGACTCTAGTTCTATGTGCTTGTGTCCCTTTTGGGTGCTCGCGCCCTCTTTGTTCTTTTTACGCATTTTGACATTTTTGGTCGACCTTGTTTCTTTTCTTATCCTTAACATGTATTCTTAGTTGGCCTTCGGTGTCACTAGTGTATAAATTCAAACAAGAGACTCATGTATATACACAACATACTAGCCATTAGTATGGCTAGAAAATAAATAGGGACTATCACATTTGCATCTTACTAATACCATTCAAAGGGACTACATTTTGGGTTACATACATTGCATAGGAAGGGAAGTGTTGAATTCCATACCACACATTTGCATCAAAGCTATCTATATCATGTTATCTTGGTGTCATTGGCGTAAGGAAAAATTAAGGACACTATTTCACACACAAGCACAAAGAACTACATGGAGTTTGAAATATAGTGCAATGCTTAGTACTAAGTTCACTCATTAGGTGACCATCGGGGTCAAGTCGACTTCACATGTTACATATTTTATTCAGATCTAATGTGTTTATGAGCTTGTGCATATAACTAGGCTATCTTTTCTAGGTTACATGTGCGATCAAAACCCTAACAGAGAAATCAGAGTGAAAAAGAGTGAATATTAGTGGAGACCTTCGACCCAAAAAGAATCGAGATCTTGAGCATTCATGCAATCACTACCACCCTATGCGCTCATGTCCTCCTATGGGTTCTTCTTTCCAACATAGTTCAAAGTTATAGAACCCTCTGCAAGGAATTTTGATGTTGTTTCTAGCTAGATCTATTACTTAGACAACCATGATCACTCCCAAATTACACAAGATCAACTAATTCATCATTCCTCCCTGCGTATTTAGAGTTTTTAAATTATTAAATGTTTATTGCTTTAACATTACTGTATTTTATCATCTAAATATCATTTATTACATGTAGTTACTCTTAATTATATTTAATTCAATTTATATTAAATCATTTGGTGAACCCCAATACTTGATCAAACTCTTTGCCCTAGGATCCACATCCCTCATGGCTCAAAAATGGTACCCATCCTCAGATCACCAAATGACCTTTATGAGCATACAACCAATTTTTTCCAATGCATGTGTAGAATCGAATTTCATGCTTTCATGCAAAATCTCGAATATGATCCCCATGTCATCCAACAACTCCTTGCATTCCAAGCATCTACTCCTGATGATCTCCCAAGTCCTGATTCTTTATTTGTCTCTCTTATTCAAAACATTGACAAATATTCTCTCCCATCCACTGCAGACATGAATGGTGCTCCATCCTCTTCTCCTTGTATTATGGTAAATGATAGCACTAATGTAGATTCTTTGCATGATGAAATTTTTTCTTGTGAAAATATAGATGATAATGCACATGTTAATGACAATATTTCTTGCATTAAAATTGTTGAATGTGAATCTATACCTCATATCTCTTCTACTTCTGAAATTATTTCCAATGATTTTCATGTTGAAACTAATGATAATCTTAGTACATATCCTACTATTCATGTTGATCATACACCCATTGAATCCCCACATACTACACCTTTAGAGCCTTCACATACATCCTCTCCTTCTACATCCCATTCCTCTCCTCAAGTCCTTATGATCACTCATAATGGAAAAATTCAACCCCTCAATGTGCCTCTCATTTCCCAAACCATTCCTCCATAAGATATCCTTTCTCTCATGCATGTTATTGGTGATTTACAAAGCAAATTCCATACCCTTACCTTAGAGAAAAATCCTATTATGCTTTTGTTGATAATAATAATCTTCATGGAAATCCCATCCCTAAGAAAATTCACAATTTTGTTTTTCCTAAGGGTTTCACTATGCCTACTTTCTCACAATTCGATGGCAGGAAATCCTTATTTACATCTTAAAGCTTTTCGATTAGCCATGGCTTCATATTCCAATGATAGATTGTTACTAAAATATTTCCGTCATAGTCTTGTGGATATTGCTCTTCAGTGGTATACTCATTTACCTAGTGGATCTATTAGCACTTATTATGATATGGAGGATGCATTCCTTAGACGTTTCATTTCTAATAATGGGCCTAAATTACATATTATATTGCATCAAGGAAAGAAAGAACCAATTCTAGATTATATTTTATGCTTTAATTATTGCATGCACCATTTAATTTTTCATCCTATTGATCTAGAAATGCAATATATCTTTTGTCATGGCTTAATTACTCCTTTAAAAGAAAATTTGCTATATGATACATGTGATTCCTTTACTCTTCTTTGTTATAAAGTTATTGACTTGGAAAAATATTTACTTGCAGATCATGTTATGGTACTTTTTCCACCTCTTATGCTTCTCCCCTTCTTACTAAGTCCTCCACTCTCCCATCTATTGAACCCCCTTAATGGTCACCATCTCCTCCTCCACATAGGCATCCTTCCCCTCTACCAGGTGCATCGACATCCACCTCGATCTTCCTCACCTCAAACCTATTGACCATTATATTTCTCACATGTTGTTAAACCACATGATATCCTACACACTTTACTTGATAAGTGCATGATTCATTTACCTTCCAACCAACATCATCCCCCTCACCAGCTACACCACCATTGTGACCACTCCTTTTGTAATTTTCACCACATTTATGGCCACTTTGTGATAATGATTCTTATGTACTTCATGATAGACTCCAATAATTAAAATATAGGAGTGTCATTTCTTTCCTGAACCTACTCGCGTAATCGATCTCTCTCTCTCTTTCACAAAGGTGAAGTGAGCCTATACAATATTATATTGTCTCATTCACCACCTCCTAAGGTCATTATTTGTCCTCCTCCTAAGGTTATCATTCATCCACCTCCTTTGGCTATCCCACCCTCTTCCACATCCTCTCAACCTACCCCTATTTTTATCACCCCATAATGGCTTCCTAAGCAACCCACTTCTGCATCTCCCACCATCACACTTCCCATTGTTGGCACAATTTCCTCCAACATCCAATTTGGTACCTACACACATGATCTTGTTGTTTCACATGATCTTGATGTGCTTCACCACCCCCTTAGCCTAAGATGATTCCCATCTCCATATCATTACCTCGATGACACACTTGTGTTCTCAAGGTTCATACATGACTGTTGATGGAATTGTTACTTAAATGGACCTTACTCTCACATTGGGGGGCATCCATCCTTTTCCCCCCATCCTCATCACATTCAATTATCTACGTTGTTACGCATCTCATTATCATACAATTATCATTGCATCATTATTTATTATCTTATATTCCTATACAATTATCTCACCACATATCCATTTCTATCTATTTGTTACTTATTTCTACATTTTATCACACATATATCTCTATCTATTATATGATCTACTATTCATTGTTATCCAAATGTAATTCTCATTCAACCAAATAATTAACACTATATAATTATTTACGCATCATCACAAATTTCAATAATCAGCATTATCTATCAAATCAACAATACTAACGATGTATACAAAAACAACATAATATATGAATCACTACCAATACCGAAAACAATCATCACATAGTACACAATAGACATCAACACCAGGATAGGCCATCAATACGTGCACACACACATATATAATCTAGAATCAAAGTTACAAAATGCAATCATTGGGGGAATTCTCCCATGCCTCAATACATCCTACATAATATGTCGTATATACTCCTCACTCTCACTATCTATAATTGTGGGAGATATAGAACTCAAAGCTTCATCACTAACCCTACTTCATAAATCTCAAGCTTTGTGTCTCTCCATCTATCTTTGCAATATGGAATTCTTTTGCCACCTACTCCGCATATCAGCCTTGGAGCTCCATATATCATGCAAACACATATTGGGTTAGGCCATCCCCTTCCACAACCTATATCACCCGCTCCATCTCTGTGTGGGCCTCATCACACTCACTCAAAAACGTTGTGCATGTGGTCGCTGCTATCACCATTAGCTCAAACAAATGGGCATGCTCACCCATAATCACATCCACTCACTCTAGCATCCCTCCACCCACGAGCACATCCGGAGGCATGTTTTGAGTCAACATGCGTATGGAGGTATCCATGATCAATGTCCAATATGCATCACCTACAACCACATGAAAAACACCTCATATTAGCAACTATACATCACCATATTCATCAACCAAATCAAAAAAAGTAAACGAAACTCAATATATGATACTTACGATCTACTCACGCCACTATTACATCATCTACCTCGGGAGCAGGTGCTCAACCCCGACTCCTCTAGCTGGCTCGGCTCACCCGCCACATTTAAAACCAATAGAAACAACAACACCCATTGGTGTGTCGTATATCATTGATTGTATTCCTCATTACACTCCACATCATCCACATGTACCATTTATATGGTCGGATCTGCCTCATCTAGACATGGGGGCACTAGTTGTGCTCCTATGGGGCTTGACCTCCATCCTAGTCATCTCGCAGCCCTAGTAGACCAACACCATACATATGGCTCTAGGGGCATGTCCTAAGCCATCCCAAACTATTGATATACCCGCTCACCCTGGAATAGCTCACATTCCTAGAAATCGGTCCTCTAACCACATAGTCGGCCAAATGCACTGCAACTCAACATCGTCCTCCACCCATCCTCCATAATCTCTATACGGCCTCTAGATAACCATTTTAGGGACCATATGATCTAACATCAACCTATATGTGGTCATTTCCATCCTCCTAATCCATATCCCCACCCACCTAGCTACAAAAATATTTGGCCAAGCCCTATCGACCCGTGGTCCACTAAGTGGCCTCACTATCACTATATGCTCATACGCCCATATATGTAATAGAGTGGTCACTCCTATCCCACCACCATGGTCCTCCTATGTGAATTAATACAAATCCTGTATAAATGGGCCAACACACACCATGCCCATGCATATCTCATGTTATGATCCTCTATCCTCCGATATAAATCTCATGCATCCTATACAAAATACCAACCCCACCACCCTCCATGACCATTGATGAAGCTAATACAACCGTAATGAATTTATGTAAGCACGAAACCCTATAACTCATAGTCACACCCAAGCTAATATACGTCTCGGCATACACCCGAGACCCTTTAAATTATCACCGTCTGAAACCTCATCTAGCTACAAACATATACTACTACCATCACATATACCCACTCTCTGACGAATGAAAACCTCAATATCCTATATACATCCTCTAGTGTCACCATCATCTCCCCTGTTGGCAACCAAAATGTGCAAGTATTTATGCACCATCTCTCACACAATGTTGTCAATAATGGCATATTATGGGGTACCTCCCCCAATCTAGTAATGTTCTTGGTGACATGGTCCAATATACCCCACTCATCATCGAACAATCCCAAACCAAGAAATGTACTCAAATGTTGTCCTACGCAGAAATCCCTTGAGTGTATATCTCTCTGCACAACATAAAAAACAACAAAATAAATTTATAGCATGAAAACATGCTTCAAAATCAATAATAATGACATCAAAGCAACCTACATTCACCAAATAACACAAAAAATCAGCCCCTAGAAACTAGTGCCTGAAGTTTGACACTAGCACCCCAAGATAGGTTAGTAGTGCCCTTGGATCTAGGCACTGGTGTCCTAAAAAAGACAAAAATTCCATGTCCGCTTCCATCTCGGTCATAAATTCCTAGTTTTACAAAATATCTAATTTTTCTAAAAATGATAAAAACAGACACATTTGACAAAAAATCCCAAATTTGATCATACATATCACTCCCCGAGTCATCTATCTACCACGACCACTTTCACCCTCTTAAATATCATCAAAATAGCCTCCCTGACACATGGCATCCTCACAACTCACAGCTCAAATCACACTCACTCTCGGTTCAAATGAAGTTACTATTCACCTTTTTCATATTACTATATATAGTAATTCAATTTTACTCTACACTATAGTCACTACTTTCTCCTATTCTCGCAACTAATATAAACACACTACTCGGTTCATATCTTAAGCCTCGTTACTCTTATATTTCTCCCCATTTATGGCATCTAGATCATGGTATCATCTAGCATCGTACTATACAATTCTAAACACTTTATCTTCAATTCAGGAACACACACTATTCAATATCTACACATACTTTATCAACACTACTACATCTCATATATTATCTCTTGGTTACTATTACAATCCTTAACATCCTTACTTTCATATCAATACTCATTTCTCCACCCCTCGCCCTTTCTTCAAAAGGGGGCATACAATCGAGATCATTTTATAATCCCTCTTAAGATACAACACAATCAATCGACACTCCTAATACATTACTATCACATTTTCTCTGATCTCATTCAAATACGGTTACATTTATTCTATACGACAATCAATACTTTTGCTATTTCAAATCCATTCCCCCAAATGACCTAATAAGGAAGCTCAAAAAAAAATCTCCATGAGTAACCTTCCAAATATGTCCTAGTCAATAAAGTATTATCATTCAATCCAATCAATCAATAAAATAACCCTAATTATTCTCACTTCCAAATGTCCTAACTTGGAAGCCGTATTACGTCACCTCGCTTCCAAATGACCTAACTTGGAAGTCATATAATATTATTCAAATTAAAACACTTGTTCTGTAGGAGTGGGGGCAATAAGACATCATTTCCTTTTGTTGAGGGGGAAATACAAAAGGTTCACACGGGAGAGCAGAGTGCATTCAAAGGCGCGAGAGTATCAGAAAGGATCACGCGTGAATAAGAGAAACAGATTCGGGATTTATCCATTTTCATGATGAGGATCTATTTTTGGAAATATTGTGTGGAGAAATCAAACCGATTGGAGACTCACGTGACACACATTGGCTATTTTTGGATGATCATTTCTACTTAAACGCTTTGCATGGATGCAAGCTAAAGATAGAATTTTTAATAGATGGTTGACTAAGAGATATATGTTGTTAGCATTCTTGCATGTAAGCCTATTTTGTAACTGGCGTGTAGCTAATAATAACATGCGACCTATTTTGGGATTAGATAAGTGGTGAAGGGAAAGTCCCCACCCTTATAAATATGTATTGAACTGTGTAGCAGAGAGAGCATAGATATACATGTGAGAACTAGGGTATAGTGAGATTATGCTGCTAGATCTGTTATGCGCATGAGCGTATACTAATGTGATTGTAACAAATATTCTGTGTATTTACTGTAATCGTATAATGGGGATTATGGATTGAAAAAGGTATTATCATGGTTATAATTCGATTATCACATGCTTGATTCCGTTATGGTTATCCTTTAATGTTATTATTTTTGAGATATAGATCTAAATATGCATTGTAGAAAGATATATTAGCTATATATTTGAATGATTAAAGTCTTCATCATGCTAACATCCTGCAACAACAACCCTAAAGAGGGCTTGGTACCTTTACGTGCTTCGGGTGAGTGCTCAGTCTAGGCTGAGTGATGTGCCAGTGTGCACTGGGATTGTATTGGTGAATTCTAGGCTGCATCATTAGTTCCATTGTCGGGACCTCTTTTTCAGTTGTTTTCAGGATGGTTCATGATGAAGACATATTGGTTGACCTTAAAAGTGTTGAGGAGTGGATACATAATCTGGAAGAAGAATACGCATGGTGGTTCAACACTGGATCTAAGTTTAACACATGCATGTGGGTGGAACATAATCTATATGAGAGTTTCTTTGATATATTTCTAGTATAATTGTACGAGTGGTTGATTGTGTATGCATCTAATCAAAATTGGAGGTATCATGCACTTGTCTAGACGCAGAAAAAATTTCAGGCCCTTTATGATGTTGATCTGATTTGGACTCGAGCTGTGGATACGTGGTTCTGTGGTGTTTTGAAAAGCTATATCTTGGAGTAATCAATTTCCACTTATTTGTGTCCAAAGGTAGCTGAATTCCAATTTTTACGATATCCAAGGGGAACTTACCTGCAAGGCATTCCACTAGCGATCAAGATCTTGATGGGAACTATGAATTTGGAGAGTAAACCAATGGCTAACTAAACCCAACCACATGCGGGGCAAGGGTAGGTTTTGTGAAAGATGGAAGACCTAGTGGCAGAAAGGCAGAGAGAGGAAAGGTAGCTTAAGTATAATGAGGCATGCGAGAGGAGGTGCAGAAGTAGCGGGATGTTGTAGAGTAAATGGCGTTGTGGAGAAATATAGTTCGAGAAGGAGTTGAAGTTCACGCAGAAGACATGGAACCCGAGCCTCAGGAACTCCCCATTTAGGAAAACATGATAGGGAACCCTCCACGGCCTCAAGTAGAAGCGCGCCAGCAGAGACGACCTGGGCCACGGGTGTGCATCTAAATCCACCTAACAACCTTTCCCTTGCGCTTGGTTTTCTAGCATCTAGTACAACAAGCAGTCAACAAGCTAATTCAAGTAGTGGGAGAGTAGGAGCGAGTCTTATAAGAGGCACGTGATGGAAAGGAAAACAACTTCATTATATGGGATTACCTTTTCAAGTGTATCATTAGCATGCAGAATACGTGCATGCTGATTTTGGAATAACCACGGAAGTGGTAACGCTTCACAGACTATCAAGGTATAGTTCAGTTCTACTATTGGGACATAGGGAAGTACATCTTCTAGTCTAACACTGGCTAGCTGGAGTTCGGGATCGGGGAGGCATAGGTAGCTCTGGTTCCGATGGATCTAGTGGTTTTGGAGGCAGGGGAAACACAAGAGGTTCTGGATCAGGTGGGCAAGGTCTGTACCAACCCCATGATATTTACATGGAGATGTCTTTTCATCTTCCAGAGTATAGGGGCATAGAAGATGCTACTAAACATGTGCATATGTGTGAAATATTGTGGTGCGTAAAAGGAATCACTGCTTTTGAGCGTAGGGAAATCCAATTTTCTACCATGTTACAAGGGCACACCCACAGTTGGTACAATTTTTTTGACCTTGATCAGATTTACATAGATTATACAGACTTTAAAAGACGCATTCCTTAAAAGAATTTCACATCCCCAGAGTTTGAGTAAAACAATATAAGATCCCTATTAGATATTAAGCAAGGCACTACTAAAAGTGTCAGAGAGTATGATGCCCATTTTAAAACACTCATTATCTAAGCTTTCTTATGGCATACACACACTCAAACATGCACAATGGTTCGTTGTGGGATTGATTACCCCCTGCAGGAGGGCATTATCACATAAGACATACATTGATCCACACAAAGCACTTGAAGAAGCTTTACGCACTAAAGGCGGTTGGAAGTATGAGATCTTGGGGTGAGCTTGTTTTTAGAAGCACATATCACAAGCTATGACAAAGCGATTGGAGAAACTATCGAAAATTTAGCACATGAGACAGCCTTGCACGTGAGGATTTGGTGCATGCATTGTACAAAAGGATAGTTATATTCGCATATCGCATATGCTCGTTGTTGTTGGATTGTGAGATATGCCATTTAAACCATGATGTTAGTCATTACCCATTATTACAACGCATGATAAGGAAGAATGTTTCAAGCTATTGTAAAAATATGCAGTCCATGACTCATGACACGGAAGACTATCGGCTGATTGGTCAAATCCATGATGCTATAGATATTGGTGTATGATAGATAGGAGTTTCAGATAAATCTAAGGGCAAGAATGAGCATCAGGACCAAGATCACAATCAGGTGTGCTATGATCGAGAATGAAGGGTGTTTTGAAGGTGATCGTGGCAAATGTTGAGGATGCCACGGTGGATTCAGAGGATGAGGCCATGGTAGTGGAAGAAATGAGTTCTCTCACGGAACATGTTATACATGTGGATCTCCTGATCACTATAGGTGTGAATTTCCTTAGAATATTACATGTTCTTTTTGTGGAAAAAACCATAGCTATGAGGAGTGCCCGAACTTGTATGAGCATCTTAGTAAGCAACATAAACAAGAAAATAAAGGTGCGGGGATGGTTAGGATACATCGCACTTTTGAAAATCAGTGGATGCCTAAGTTGGAGGTAGAGTCCGAGGCATTACAAGTGAAGATCACGACCCGTGCTGAAACAGTATGTGCTAGAGAAGCATTATAGAAAAAGCCTACCATCACTAAGGAGGAAGTTCTTCATGCACGATACCCATACCCTACCCATTAGAAGGAGGTTTTTCAGGAAACCATAGAGGTACTTAGGAATCTTCAGGGTGAGATACAATACTTAAAAGAGCAATCACGGAAGATGGAGCAAAAGAAAGTATCAAGAGATGGTCCAAAATAATATAGATGACTTAAGGGAAGTGTGTAAAATGTTGCACCAGGAAAATATCATTCCATTATTAGGGGATTGGTTAAAGGGAAACACTCCACATGTAAGTATTGAGACTAGACGATAGATCCTGCATGTGAATCTTCCCCTTATAGCCTAGATTATGACAAGGAAATCAATCGAATGCTATTGTGGATGGATGGGTGGTTGTTGAGTAATATACTAATTGATACAGGCACGGAAGTCAATGTTATTACCTTATATGCATGGGTATAAATGGGAAGACCCCCATTTCAGCCATCCTCTAATGTATTGTTCATGGCTAATCAGACTAAGGCCACTCCCATCGGAGTTTTGAAAGATGCATCCATTACCATACAAGGAGCCAAGTTCATTAGATATTTTGAGGTTTTAGCGTTGGCAGAGTCAGATAGCTTCCTAACTCTATTGGGGCATCCTTGGTGCTATGCAAATAATGTTGATCTTCAGTTCAACAAAGGATATATCAGTTTTGAAAACAAGGAGGAGAGAGTTATTATCCCTTTAACAGATGGAAAATTTGTGCCCTATGTTGAGCCCTTAAGTGAAGAATATCTTAATAGGATTTATGTACGCATCATCCGAGATCTAGAGATGCTTGAGCCAACTAAAGAAGGAATAATTTAGTGGGAGGATGCACAATCTATTAGCGATACTACAAGTGTTGCTTGTGATAATTGGGCTCATAGAACTTATGAGTTGGTAGGGTGCAAAGTAAAGAGCATATTTCCTAGAGGCAGAAAACTACGTTATGTCAAAAGGATAGGTAACAAATCGATACCTTGTTACACTGAGAAGGATATCCTATGGTATTTTTTAGCGCCATGGAGGAAAAATGGATAGACCCATTGGAAAGAAGAAATATGCTAGCATATACACTACATGGGACAACAACATGCTGGTGGGTGGCCCACAAGGATAATCTTGTAGGATGGAATGAAATTAGGATTTATCTTTCTACTAGGTTCTTCAGGAGTAATGCAACTACTCAAATCTATACTTATCGTTGTAATCAACATGTTCAGCACCATGTTCCAAAGTGTGAGAGACTGCGGACAAAAGGACATACTGACCTTACCACCTTCACTATGGGTGCACAAGTTTTATTCCACTTTGAAGGATGTGGATGTGCTTGGTATGTATATGAAAAACTCCATAGAGAGACTGGAAATTAGCAGGATTTAATTGCAGAATGGCCCAGACATTTGACTTCTTCTCTACAAAGCCTCCGGTGGAAGAAGCATTGAAAGTCATAAAGCACTTAACTATGGGAGATAGTTCCAAGGCTGAAGAAATCCTTCAGGAGTTATTGGATGAAGGGGACTCAGGAGCGCATCTTTTTGAAGAAACAAAGGTTGATGCAACACTACTTCAATGTGCTTGCCTTGAGAAAGAAAAAGGAAAAATGGTCTACTTAGTGGATGACGAGGAAGTAGAAAATCTGATGTAAACCATTCAACAGGTAGGCGTGAGGTATTGGACAGTGTAGATACGACCACATGTGCCTATCATGAACCTATGAAGATAAAGAGGGTGAATATTGGATTAGATGTTGAGCCTAAGGAAGCCATAATTGGGGACTATTGGTCAGACTCTGAAGTGGAAAAAATCATAGAGTTACTAAGGGATTATCAAGACTTATTCCCTAGGGGGTACCATGAACTTAAAGGTGTGCATGAATCATTAGGGAGATGAAGATAAAGCTTAAAGAGGGTGTGCACCCAGTTAGAAAGAGACCCTACAGGATGCACCCCAACTTACGTGAAAAGGTCAAAGAAGAGATTAATAAAATGCTGAAATATGGAATTATCAAGCCCATGATGAGTTAGAATGGGTTAGTCAATGGTGATTAGTATCGAAGGATGGATGGATTAGGATTTTCATGGATTACGGGGAGTTGAATGGTGCATGTGTGACTAATCCCTTTCTTATGTCATTCAACGAGGAAATACTAGAAGGCGTTACAAGGCATGAAATCTATTCGTTTACTGAGATGGGTTCTCTGGTATCATCTGATTCGGATTGCCTAGGAGGATCGGAAAAGACTACGTTTTCTACTAAATGGGGTAGCTTCACCTATATTTGTAATGCCTTTTGGTCTGAAAAATGCACCTGCTGTATTTTCACGCATAGTTGTTCAAGCATTCAAGGAATTTATTCACAACTTCTTACAGGTCTATTTAGATGATTGGATGGTGTATGGATTAGTTAAGGATCATTGTGACAATCTACACTTAATGTTTGAAAGATGTAGACAGTTGAGTATCTCCTTGAACATTAAGAAGTGCATATTTGCTACACCATTTGGGATATTGCTAGGACACATAATCTACAAGGAAGGTTTATTGGTTGATCCAGCCAAGGTTGCAGTCATTATAGGCCTAAGGGAGCCTATCAGTCAGAGTGAGCTGTGTGGATTTTGGGTCATACAAGATATTACAGAAAGTTTATCAAAGGATATGCCAAAGTTGTCACACCATTGGAAGAGTTACTAAAAGGGAAAGGTATGTTCTATTGGGGAGAACCACAACAACGTGCATTCGAGACATTAAAGGAAAAACTTACTACCATGCCTATTCTGTGTTTTCCTTCATGGGACCAACCCTTTCATGTACATGTTGATGCCTCTGACACGACCATTGGCATGGTGTTGGCTCAACCTAAAGAAGGTATTGTAGATCATCATATTTGCTTTGCTAGTAAAAATCGACTCCTGCAAACTATAATTACACAACTACAGAGCGTGAAGCTTTGTCAATGATCTATGCGCTACATAAATTCCGTCAAGTACCTACTAGCTACACCATTCATCTTTTATATAGATCACATGACATTGAAGTATTTGGTAAACAAGCCCGTTCTACAAGGGCGCATATGTCGATGGGTGCTCTTATTTCAAGAATTTGATTTCACAGTTGTGGTGAAACCATGGAAAATTAATTCTGGACTAGACCATCTATCCAGAATACAGTCAGGAGAAGAAGCACATGTAATTAAAGATACCATGCCAGATGCATAGTTATACAGGTTACAATGAGTGCCATTAGAACTAGAGGACATTGTTGTCTTTCTACGAATAGGGATGGCACCAGAAGGAATGAAATCCTTGGAGAAGAAAAACTTACTATACATGCAGCCCCTGCGTGTTGTTTTAAGCTTGGTGACCTATGCAAGTTAGGTCGAGATGAGGTATTACACCGTTGTGTATTGGAACATGAGTGCAGATATTATGGAAGAAGCACATGGTGGTATTGCAAGTGGCCACTATGCAGGTGATGCAACTACGTGTAAGATTCTACTCATTGGATTATGGTGGGAGATCCTGTATAAAGATTGTAAGGAATTTTGTAAGGCATGTGATCATTTCCAATGCCTTGGGAAACTAGGTTAGCAAGATGGAATGCCTCTAAGACCCATTATTAATGCGAGAACTATTTGATAAATGGGCTATAGATTTTGTGGGACCTATTTTGCTAGGCTGCGTGTAGAACTAGATCACGCTACATCATAACTTACAAATTATCTAACTAGGTGGGAAGAAGTAACACCTCTGAAAGGATTGTATAGTGGCCACAACAACCAGGTTTCTTTGGGAAAATATTATTACAAGGTATGGTTATCCTTTAAAATTGACCAATGATAGGGGCATGCATTTTTAATGAGAAAATAAGAATTATATTGGATGAATTCATGATTGCACACCATAAGACTACACCCTATCATACTTAGGAAAATGGGACCGTTGAGGCTTTCAACAAAATTTTGAGCCAGACATTGACAAAAATATGTGATGTTGGAAAAAAGTATTGGGATGATAAAGTATCTACAATACTTTGGGCATATCAGACAACATATAAAAGGTTTAACAAAGCCACACCATTTTATTTGGTGTTTGGTGCAAAATTCATTCTTCCTATGGAATTTATGTTACCTTCTTTACGTGTTGCGCGCACTTGAGGTCTTGCTAATGAGCAAGCATTAGAAGAATGGATTGAATAGTTAATCAAATTGGATGAATAATGAGCCATAACACGTTGGAGTTAAAAATAAGAAAAGGTTAGGTAGAAAGCATGGCATGACAGGCACATCAGGGATAAAAATCTTGAGATAGGACAGATGGTGCTCCTTTATGATTCTAAGTTTTACGCCATCCAGGAAAACTCAAAGTACATTGGTTGGGGTCGTATGTTATCACTCACATACTCAAATCATACACTTGTTAGTTAGAGGCCCTTAATGGAATACGGTTACCCGATTACTTCAATGGGAGTAGAATGAAGCCCTACTATAAATAAGTCTTCTTGGTGTTAGTAATAAGGCGGTGTTCTTTATTTAGATTCGGTTTTCAATTTTGAATTCCCTTAATGTGTTTCCTTCTTTGTTGCTATGCTTTTTCAATTTAGTTGGTGGGTTTGTTTAATAAGCGCATTTACATCTTTATAAGCTAATTAGTATTTGGCCAATTTTTATGCACGAGGACTACACATACCCTTAGTGTGGGGTAGGTTGTTGATATCCAAGTACGGGATTGATGGAAATAAGTCCACATGAAAGGAAATATCTACGGGTGCTTTAAAAAAAAGATTTCTTCTGGACACAAGGACCATAAATAGAGAGGAATGAAGAAACAAGAATAATGTGAGGTAGCGAGAGGTTTGGGAGGACTACCATTGGAAGGTGAAGTGATGAGGTACTCAAGGCGCACGGAAGTGCGCTAAAGAGAAGAAAGTTTCGTCTTATTTAGAAGGTTATATCTTGGGTGTGAAGATGTAT
Source organism: Taxus wallichiana var. yunnanensis (assembly GCA_018340775.1). NCBI lineage: Eukaryota > Viridiplantae > Streptophyta > Pinopsida > Cupressales > Taxaceae > Taxus > Taxus wallichiana. The sequence continues at coordinate 166,740,316 of CM031233.1, read as the reverse complement.
TGCGTGGAAATAATGAAAATGGTCACTTAATGAGAGGATTGTTGGTAGGTGGAGGAGCAATAAATGCACTAACTTTTTGAAATTATATATAACAATGGGATGCGAGTTCATTTTTACCATTACAATTGAGAGAATTTAAAAAGGGTTAAGTGCGAACGAGCCAAGCAATCGTGTTAAGGTGCGTAGAGTGTGAAACCAGATGTGGAGAGAAGGGTTGTGCACAGGAGAAGCTTGTGTTACCATAGGTGAAGGGTTTGAGTGAAGCAGACATGTTAAAAATGAGCTAGGAACATGATTTCCACTGGGCACGAAGATTTAAGCTAGGGTTTTGACTTGCTTGATTACGGATGGAAGAAAGAGATTTTCAAATGGCACCAAAGAAAGCACCCGTAACAGGAGATAAAGGGAAGAAGAAGGTTGAAGTGGAAGAAGAAATTGCTCTGAGAGTAATTTTTTAGAAATGCAGTATCCAGAGGGCATGATTGTGGGACAAGAATGGGATTCCCATATCTCTGCTTCAATGTAAAATCAATGACTACAACCATCGAACATCAAGTAATAAGGAGCTTGATGCGTTGTTGAGCATGAAAATGAACAAGCGCACGATAAAGGATATGCCAGTATACGATGATGTTGGTGAGAAGTTGTTGAAGCAGAATGGAGTCTACCAGCTAGCTATATGAGCTACCATATTTTTGAAAGTATGAACCATTGTATCGATGGTTGATGAGCACAATACATTAGGACTTCTTCTACTTCCTTGACGGAGGTAAGAATCACAACTACTTTGATTTAAACGGTGTGAAGACTAAGGGCCTTAGGGTTGGATCTGGATAGTGATTTATGTTAGGAAATAAGGTATAAAATATGTGGAATAATCCCTCACGAGAATCACAATAGTAGAAACTAATATGTATAAAATAATACGAGATCTCAAATAAAAGTATAAAATAAAAATAACACAACACAAAGAAACAATATTTAACGTGGTTCACCCAATTTGGGCTCGTCCACCAAGAATCACTTGCTCAAATTTTATTACAAGCCATCGCTCTCTAATACAATACCCATTTATTTGAGCTATGCTCAACAAACTCTATAGAATTCACACCCAATTCAAAGCACATCTACTGATGTTTTTCATGCTTCTATCATATGCATAAAACCATATAAATAGACAAGCTGCTTGCAGCTTTTACAAAAACGTAATGTGTATCAAACCAAGGGCAAAAACCGTCCCATAAACCTATGGGTCAAAATCCCACCCATATGAGAAAATCACGTTTCTTGATATATCGGGCAAATTTTAAGGCCCAAAATATTTAGACTACGCCCCGAACCTATTCTACCACTCCATCGGAATGTTTGGGAACATTTCATCATATTAGATATTTGTCGAGTCTCTTCAACAAAATTAGGAACAAAGTATCTAAGAAAATTTACCTTTACGAAGAAAGAGTGAACGCTTGATCTTTTTGTAGGAAAAGTAAGGCTTTGAATAGCCTTGACTCTTTCGATATCTATCTTAGTTCCCTCTCTGCTAACGACATGTCCTAGCAACTTTCCTTGATGAACCCAAAATTGACTTCTTGGGATTTAGCGAAATCCGTGCTCTCGACATCGATCAAGACTTGCTATAAATAATCACAGTGATTACTTCATTTCTTGGAGAACACGGTCGAGGCCATCTAGGTAAACCACGATGACCTTTCCCATCATACCTTTGAATGCAAAGTCCATTGCTCGTTGGAAGGTGGCATCGGCATTGATCAAATGAATGGCATCTGTGCTTGGAGAAAGGTACCCCAAGGGGTGGTAAATGTTGTTTTGAAGCTGATCTTGGGCGTGACTTGAATTTGATTGTAACCGAAAAACCCTCAAGCATAGCATTTTGAACCCGAGTTCTTGCATGTAGCACTTGATCCATTATCAGCGGTGGATAGTTATCCTTTAAGGATGGTAGTTCAAGTTGCGAAAAATCTATGCATATGCGTATCTCCCCATTCTTCTTGGCCTTAGAGAGCACTGATATTTGCAACCTAGTCTTGTGATGAATTAGAAAAATAATTCTTGCATCCAAAGCATCTTACAATTTCATCTTGGATGGTACTTGATTTTTGGGGTTGTAGTGCCTTTGCTTTTCATGGAAAGGGCTTGCATCATCCTTGAGTGGAATGTCATGCTTTAGAATGTCCTTTGGCTTGAAAGACTTTAGATCAACATAAGACCATGCTAATACATCCATGTATTGTTTTAGCAACTTACTTGAAATTTCCACTTTTCTTGAAATGTACCACACTTCCCGATATTCATGAAATGAGGATGTTCCCGACCAGTTGATGGATTCGGTTTCGGAGAAGAGGAAGGATCATCCTCTCACTTTTTCTTAACAAAATGGTCGTGATTATCAAATAATCATTCTAAGGAAACTAAACCTTTCATAATCTTGTTTCCTTTTAGATGTATCAACTGTTTTTCTTTTTCAAACTCATGTGTTTGACCATTGAGAGACTCACACCACGACATGCGAGAAGTTGATCCATCAAAATGAAGCTCCTTGAAATTGTTAGATTTTTCCAGAAAAGTGATAAGTTGGTTGTCATCATTGAACACCTACCAGTGTTGCGAATTATCTGACACACTTGGGCGAAAAACCACCTCAATGGTATATGTATCTATTTTCAACCCTGGGTGAGGGAGCATGAGAGAGGCTGAGATGACTAATGAATCAGCCATGTCATTTTGATCTCATGGAATGTCTTTGATTGAAAAGCATCAAACTCTTTAATGTTGTTCCATACGGCATTGTGGTAGTGTTTGAGCGGTCATTCTTTACTTGATATATCCCTTTTACGATTGACAATTAGCTTACATCACCATGTACTTTTAGATTCTTGATTCCTTCTCTTTTTGTAGCTTACATGCCAAGTAACAAGGATTCATACTCGGCAGTATTATTCATATTGAAGAACTATAATTTGAAAGAAAAAGGGAAAATCTCCTCTTCGGGAGATATTAGAACAGCCCCAACACCGCATCCACTTGTTGCGCAACTACCATCAAACTACAATGTCCACACTTTGTTAAGATCCTCCTTTTGGACGAGAACATCCATTTTATCTGAGTCAGTGGACAAGAAATAGTTTCCCATCCCTAATGATTCGAAAATAATTTGAGCCTTGGGGTCATCGAAGTTGGTAACTAGATATTTCTTTTGTGATTTTGGTTCCAAATGTCTGCATCACCCTTTGATAGGATCTAGCTTTGGACTATTCCATAAGAATTTCCCCACCAACTTCTTTACGAAGCTCCTCCCTAGCAATATCCGTGAGGCTTGGAATATCGACTATGAGAATAGTCATTTTTACCCTTTTCTCGGGAAATCTTTGTGAATACGAAACTCGCATCCTTGATCTGACCAATCAATGGTACTTGTTTGGTTTCCATGGAGTAACATCTACTAAAAGGTTTGGTAAGTGTGAGGCCCAAAGCATGGGCAACCTTTGCTGGCATAACATTATCAGAAGCTCCAAATTAATTATACAGTTGCTTAGTTTATGACCATTAATCAAGAGAGATAGGTAAAAAGGTTCAATTTTCTTGATGCGAAGTTGAGGCAACGTTTACGTGAGACATAGGAGGTGTGGGAAGAATTCCTTTTGGGAAACATGAGGAAGTAGGAAGCTTGGTCTTGGATATACTTAGTTAATCTTACGAGATGCTCTGGATTGGGTTGGACTTTCGAAGGTACTCAACCTTAGACATACGGATCTTGGTCTTTTTAGCATGATCAATTATATCAATGTGACCAAGGGTTGTGCTAACAAAGGAGTGAGTCCTTCATTTCATCTTTGTGGAGGAGGATTACTTGTCTTAATGGAATGGGAGGAAGGATGAATTAGAGGAGAAACAGGAGGAAAAGATTTCTTTACAACATGTTTAACAAAGGTTGAGCGGGGAAGGGGATTACCTCTTTTAGTGATCATTGGCGGTGGAGTTACCACGGCCTTTTCCTTTTGTTTTTTGTTAGCAACCTTTGCCTCTTTCCTTGCCGTGAGTGAAAAAACTACGTATGATTGTCCTCGCATACCCTTGGTACCTTCTTCTTCATCGATTCTTCATCTTGAATTCCATATACCCGATAGTAGAGTCATTAGTCGGTTCACCAACATCTTGATCATCTTCGCTTGTAAAGAAGGTTCTTTGTAATTTTATCATCTTCTTTGATTTCAACCAAATCATTAACTTGAGGAGCTTTAATTGCTAACCTTTAGAAGTAACGAGTAAATGTGGCCTTTGGGGGTGTTGTTGGGAGTGAATTTCCTCCATGGGATATCCCGGATGCGGGTAGTAGATGATGTTTAGGCCAATTGCTTCTTTAATGAGAGCAAGTCATTCGCCATCTTACGGAATGCTTTGGAGGTCGATGAGGTAGCCTTGAGAAGAAGTTGAAGCCTTTGATTTTGATGGCTCTCATCTTAACTCACCAGATATAAGAAGGTTATCTTCTATCCGAATGGCCATAGCCTAGGCGAGGACCAAGGTGGGTATTTGTTCTTGTAAAAGTAAGAAACTTACTCTCGAACTCATTGCATTCACAAAGAAACACTTTTGATTCTCTAATGTTGGCAACATGGCAGGTGGCACACGGTTGATTAGTGAATTGAATCGGGTGATAAAATCACGCATGGTTTCATTGGCCTCCTTCTTCATGTGAGTGATTCATGTGCAATAACATGAATGCATCTTCTGAAGGCTTGTATCTATCTTCAAATGCAATCTGTAATGTGGCCCAACTGGTGATGGATCCAAATGGTAAATGTTGGAACCATTCTGATGCAGGCCCTTGCAAGGTCTCTAGAAAGAGAGCGTGCTTGAGCATGTCTTCATGAGTCACATCTAGAATATTGCATGACATAATAAATGTAGATATATGTTAAATGTTTGTGCTTTGATTTCCACTCCCATCAAATTTTGAGAAATTCTTGTGATTTCCGTGAGGGAGGGGTGTGACTTGGATGCGCGTGTTAGAGGACCCATGGCATTTCCCCATGGTACGGGAAGATTTATTGCCATTTGAAAAGTGGGAAAAATAACACGAGCAGAGAGTGTGGTTCCACTTAGAAAAGAGCACTGTTGCAAATCAATGTCGAGGCACTGTGAAATCTGTTCCTTCTTGGTGGCACTTCTTCTACTCGTGTTGAGTAAAATTGTTCACCTTTGAAGTAGATCGAAGATTGGATCAACTTATCCATGAGCTCTTCAAAATTGTTCACCCACCAGTATACCCATTTAAGAATTAAGAGCATTTACAACAATCTTTTTGTTTGTACTTGCTGATTTTCTAATTTTTCCGCAAAAATCAGTAAGCATGTACTTTTCAATTTTAAATTTTATCCCTCTTTAAAACAAGCTGGTTTTACAAAGATTATCAAGGATAAAAAGGTGGTCAATTTAGAAAGCTGATTTTCGATCTTTGACATGAATTTTGCAAGGTTTTGAAAATTTTGTGAAATATCATAATCTCGAGATCTAAAAAATATATAAGTTTTTGTAAAAACTTCGGCGAACTAAAAGCTCTATGTGGCCCAGGATCTATGGATTTCTATAAGGAAATTTTCGTTTTGATCACTTCTACCAAAAAATTAATTTTTAACAAATAGTTAAAATTTACAATCGGTAGTGATTTTTACAATTTTTTAAATTATTTCCTTAGTTCGATCCCAGTAGTGAGTCGCCAAAAACTGCTGGTTTGAAAATCTATTAGGGCGGTCATGGGAAAGCAAGCCAATAGTGTGCAAGGCATAGCCCCTCTTTGAGACAACAAAGCAAAATTGGTTTATTGTTAATCTATCAAGCATGAATCTATGTAAATCTACACTATTCTAAATTTAGGGTTTTGGGATCTCATCCCAAGATAGAGGTAGTTCAATGCGAAAGAAAAGGTAGGAGAAGGAACGGAGGAAGGATAGATCTAAAGGAAGAAAAGAAATGAATTCCAAGACAGAAAGGTCATAAGGTTTATGCTTTGGGCTGGTAGTAAATAGAGCCAAACTTACTTGCATAAAAAAATAAAGCAATATTGATGAACATATGATGATAATAGGAATGAATCCAATAGAATAAAAACATAGATCTAACTTAAGAAAGATCTGATGCAAATAACACATATATTGAGCACAAAGTCTAAACATATATATTAATATTTCTTCTGTTACAAGAAGCACAAAGTCTTTCTTTCCTCACTTCTTTTTCATACAAAAATGTCCACCTTGAATACAACAAGTATTCCAGTATTTATAGAAGGAGAAGAGGAAAGAAGACAAAAACAAACCAACCACTATTTACAAAATATCTAAAAAGTCAAAAGTTGACTTTGGGCAAGTTTTTGGATGGCAACATCCCATGATGCAACATGGATGATGTCATCATAAATGCCAACATACTTTTAAATATTTTTACAAAAATGATCAAAGCATACACAAGAGGAGAAACTACTCCTCATCATCTCTTTGCTTAAACAGTGTCTTGCTTCTGATCAGGAGAGCTATGTGACACTTGAGCTCGGTATTCCATAAACTTGTTGATCATTGTCTGAAGTTGATTATGATCTGGACCCTTGAAATGGTCACCAATGACTTCACAAGTTTCTTTTTCATTCTTGAGCTTGTCAGGTAGCCCTAGCGAACTCTTTGCATGCATCGATCAAGAAGCCAATGAAATCATGGCAAGCCAGAAGGTTATTGATTGATTCTCGGTCAAAAGTGACCTTTGGTGCCAAACCTTGAGTGGCTATAGCCTTGAAGAGCTGAATGTATCATCTGCTTCCCTCAAGGTGAATGATTCATTGAGCATCCCTAGAGACATCTTTGTAATATCTATGCTCCATGTTGTATTTTGCATCCAGGGCTTCATCCTTGATTTTATCTATCCTCTCCAGGATATATTCCATTTGATCAACCTCGATAATCTAAAGTGATGAGAGCTTTATTATGTGCTCGCGGGTGATCGATGACACCGACCTTTAATAGGTCATCGGTGGAATAGTTAGCCATTGCTTGGAATGTTTCATGTTAAACTGGCATTATCCAACTCCTCGGAGAGGGATCCTGCTACTACTTTGTAGCTCCTTATTTTCTTGATCTATATCCTGGTAGAGACCTTGTGAATTTCTTGATCATTTCCTCACTATCTCTGAGGATTCGCTCTATCCAGGAGGATACGCCACTCCTTGTTTGCCAATCTTGGCGTATTCATTTATCTTATCCTGATTGAGAACTTCAGTAGGCTCGGTGGTAGTCATAGGAGGGTGCATTGCCCATTCTTTGCAATGCTTGGAGAAGATGTTTGTTTTGTTCCTTGAGTATTCTCTTCTCCTCCTTTGCTTCTTGAAGTTTCTTGCAGAGGGCATCTACTGCAGACAAGGCCTCTCCTTGTAGGCTTTCAGATGAGGTTCCCATCGTGACTTGGGTCACTATGTAAAGTCTGTAGGAGACAGATCTTTCTTCTCTTTGGTGGGATCTGGATATGCAATCTCCATGACTCTCTCTCCCGAAATGCTCTTAGAGAAGTGAGTTATAGCTTTTACTTCTTGGGTCCCTTCTTCGGAATGATAGAGAAGTCCATGGGTGCTATGGGAACCTTTCTCTTGTGTTGACCCAGATGGTCAGAGATCCAGCTTGGACTTATGGGAGAGGGAGTAGAGGGAATAGAAGAAGAAATGGGGGTGAAAGGGGAAGCAAATTGAAGAGGCCACAGGGAAGAACATTGAGACACTTGGTGGTGGCATCGACAAGGAGTCCAATGCACGTTGCTTGCTTGTGGGGCCTAGAGTTACTACAGGAGAAGAAAAGGACATGGAGATGGAAGGGATCTGTAATTGGATGGAGGGAACACTTTGGGTGACAGATCCATGAGAGAGGAGAAGATGGAAGAGGTGGGAGATGGAAGGGAGGAAGGGAGAGAAGAAGACACATCCATAGGAATAGATGCTTCAATGACATGAGGAGGAGAAGGAGTGGAAGAAGGAATGGTGGGTACCTCGGTAGTTGTAGTTGTGATAACATCCTGAGTGGATGTATCCATTGAAACTTTTGTTGTCTCTTCTTCTTTACCTAGAGACACCAGGTTCGACCACTTGCTTCTCAGAAGTAGTAGGAGGGCTTTGAGGAGTTTCTTCTTTTTCTTGGTTCTCCCTCCTTATCCTTTCCTTTTCCTTTTGGCACTGGGCCAGGCCTTGGAGGTGCTCTTACCTGAAGGAGAAGTAGTGAAATCTACCCCGAGGTAGGTGAGACCATTCTGTTTGCACCAATGTTTGGTGCGTTGCAATGTGGGTTTGACCCTTTCTTGAATGGTCTTTGGTGCTTTGGCTCTGTCGACCTCTGCGAATGACCAATCGTCCCCATCCGTGTCAAGGTAAACCTGATCAATTTCTTGATCAATCTCTTGGAATCCTTTTGGAATGATGGCTATGCCATAATGGATGATCTCCTCTAGAGCCAGCTGGGAGTGATCCTTTCACCTGATATCTATTTCATGTGTCAGGTCGATGTAGATGTCCTCGATCTCAGGAACATGGATGGGATCAATTTTTCCTTTGGGAGGTAACTTTGGCAGTCGAAGGTGGGCCTTGTTGGGAAGTTGTGCTTTAGATTTAACAATTCAAGCTCAACATACATTTCCCGATGCTTTGGCAAGTGTGGTGCAGGTGTATCGGCCAACTGTAAGGGGAATGGGGTTCCTCCTTTCTTTCTCTTCATGCACCTCTCATGGTAAGTGATTAGTTGCCTTGACAACTCCAAGAGGATCAACTTGGGCCTGCATACCTTGGTAGCTTTGTTGGTTCACCTTCAAAATTCACCACCTTGAGATATGTGAATGTGGGAAACTACGTGAACAATGCTCCCCACTTCTTTGTGATAGTGATCACACTCGGGCTAGTTTGACCATGTCTCATATTTGGTCTTAATAGGCAGATCACCTCATAGAAGAAGGCGTCATTGATTTTTGAGAACTGGGGGATGTTGTTCTCGAGCCTTAGCTCTGGGTAGTATTCATATATTTTGACCTGGGGCCATACCCCATTTCGAGCTAGGCCTGCGAAATATCTCATTGATGTTGCAGCGTATACAACGTAGGAATTCATATAGAACTTCCCAGTTGTGAGGACCTATTGAAGAGCTGGGGGAGATGGTGTCGCTGATGATTTCTCCCCAGCCAAAATGCTGATCAGGCACATTCTTGCTCATGGTCTCTAAGTACCTCAACATCCATTTATGGAAATAATGGGCATCAGGAAGCCCAAATACTTTGTTTAGGAAGGTGATTGTATCACTCAGTTCCTCATTGAAGTCACTGCGGTGGATGGTCTGTGGCCATCTAGCCTTTACTCGGCTTCTTGTTTTTAGAGGTATAGCTCGTTCATCATTTGCCATTTTTCTTCATTGTCTCCCATGCCTTATGCGATCTTATACTTATGGTGATGTCTTAAGATAGAATGCCTTTCATTTCAAAGTGACGGTTGCATCGATGACATCTTTCCTCATTATCCTCCCATCTTGTGTCCTTCTTATAGCAATGGTCTTCATGATAAATTCATTATTCATGACATTATTAGCTGTGTAATCCACGAGGTTCATCATGCCCACTAGTTGCCTTTATTTCAAAATGATATCAATATGTCCCAAGTGAGGTCTCGATGTCGAGATCATCTTTGAGTCATCTTATCTTCATCTCTTGTTACTTCAACTTTTCTTTTCCTTTAGACTTGTTGGTTTCTTGCTTGAAGACATGTGTGAGCTCGAGGATGGATTTGTTGTTCCTTCTTATAGGAGAATCATCTTGGTCAACATGAGCCATGTCAACCCTTGTTCCATAATAAAAGCTTGTAAAATGAAGAATGAGTCATTATTGTAGAAAAGACCAACATGATAAATTCATTGTTCACGACTTCGCATGTGCCATTAGCATTGCAAATAGTGCAATCCACTTTGCCCACCAGTTTGTTCATCCATGGGCCACTAGTTTCCTGGTTGGTTCTCACCCAGAAGTCTTCCATATCAATATGCCCAAGCTCGGAGTCTCTGATGTCGAGATCACTCTGCGTATGAGTCAGGCATCCTGACCTTTTAATGATATTTGTACTTCATCTCTTGTTCTATCAACTTTGCTTTTCCTTTAGACTTGGTTGGCTTTTTGCTTGATGAAGACATGTGTGAGCTCGAGGATGGCTGTTGTTGTTCTGCAAGGAGAATCAAGGAGGTCCAACACAAAAGAGCCATGTCAACCATCATGTTATCCATAATAAAAGCTTGCAAAAAGAAGAATGAGCAATTATAAGGCTTAGGGCGCAAGGCGTAAGTTCATAGCATGCTGCAGAGGCTTAAAAAGGTTGGGTGCACTTTTGAGGATGTTGACATGGAAAAAGGTGCGCCAGTGTTGATAGGAGAAAAGTTGCGCTCAGGTTATAAAGGGCACACTTTTGAGGAGTGTTGCATTTTAGAAGGTGCGCAAGGGAAAAAGCACGTGGGCGTGGTTTTGTAACACACAACATGCAGATGTTGATGTTGAGAATATGCGCCTGCGCCTTAGGAAATTTACTTTAGTGGGGCATGAAAAGTCTGTGTTGCATGGATTTTAAGTGTGCCCAAGGCGCAATTTTGGAATATGTTGCAAAGGAAATCAATGCACTAAAGAAAAAACTACTTGGCGCGGATTTGAGCACACAACATCCTATGTTGATGTTGTGCAGGATGCTTCTGCCCTTAGGAAAGTTCTAAGTGTTTTTATATTTGGGCGCGGTTTTAGGGATATGTTACAAGAGGACGGTGTGCAAGCATGACTTATGGGAGGTGTAACATGTAAAAATAGTGCGCCAAGGTTTTTAATGATTTTTTGCAATTTCTTTGATTCCTTCTCTCTTTTGGTTTCTTCAAATGGTAAAGAGAGGGTTTTTAACAAGATAATAAGAGGGAAAAAGGCCTTGGGTTTTTCAGAGCGGGGGCCTTCCAGATTTGTAGATCTGGAAGGAGAGGAAAAGGGTTTCGGTTGGTTATGGATTGTTAGGTTTTTTATTTTTAGATTTAATCTTTTTGGTTTATAACAACCCTAAAACCTAACAATAACCAAGAAACAAAAACCACAAATAATAACAAGAATGATAAAAGCCACTTACCCGGTTTTATAAAGGATGAAGGATGACGTTGGGGTCCACAAGCTCGAAAAATGGCACGCGGGGTGACAAGGACATAGCTGACAAGCACAGAGAAATACTTTTCACAATTTTCAATTCGTGAAAATGACAGGTGTTGAGCACCTATTTATAGAAAACCTGGCATTAATTATTTCACCAACTTTCTTTGGTGCACATTCTAGAGTGTCGACACGGGTTTAAATGCACCTTGGTGCAAGTTTATTAGCATTGACATAATACTTTCAGTGCCTTAGCGTGCATTTCTTGATGTCAACACACCATTTCCCATGCCTTAAGCGCACATTTTTTGCGATGTTGACATGATACTTTTAGCACCTTAGTGCACACATACTTAGGTGCATGTTTAATGATGTTGACATGTCATTTCCTATGCCAAAGGGGCGCAACTTCATTGATGTTGACATGTCATTTTGGGCACCAAAGGGTTTTCTAAGGGGCACACATTTTATGGTGTCGACCCGACAACATTTTTTGTGCTTGAGTTAAAAAAGGCTGAAAATGGCTAAGTTCTTAAAAAAATTGATTTTCGAAAGGGAGTTTTAGGCCATTTTGAATGTTAACAGACTTCTTCGGGGACCAAAACAAAATTTTGGTATGGTTACTGCAAAAATTGCCCTTGTCAATTTTGCAGGATAATAGTTGGCTCTTTCTGGGGACTATCTTTAAGTGAAACTTAAGGGTAGAGAATCCCAGATTTCATGTGCCTATCCATTGGGTTATAGAGAGTCAAAAACAAGGGTGACCAAAAAGGGAAGGAAGGGAACACACAACAAATAAAAAGCAAACACAAAAAAAAGTAAACACACAACGAAAGCAAACTATACAAAGAAGAGAGCAAGCTCTACTTCTTGAAAATCTTTAGGTGTTGCCCACTATAGGGAAGCGGGAGCTTGGTTCCATCTAGATATGAGAGATAGAAACTATTCTCTCCATTGAGTTGCTTGATCTTGTATGGCCCTCTCCAAAGAGAGTCAAACTTTCCATGCATACCTTTCGGTTCTCTTCGTTTGTCCCATAGAAGAACAAGATCTCCCACTTGGAAATCTCTCTTGCTTAGCTTTCTTGTCGAACAACCTCTTAACTTGATTCTGATGTTTCGGTGATCTTGTCGACCACTTTCACTCACTTTTCTTCAAGTTCCATCAGGTACATAATCCTCTTTTCAAGAGAATTCTAAAAGTTTCATCTTCAATTGCTCGAGCTAAGCGCAGAGCAGGAAGTTCTGTGGAGATAGGGATTTCAGCATCGATCCCATACAACACCTGGAAAGGTGACATGCTGAGAGACCTCTTTGGAGTGATATGATCCACCCACAAAGCATCGTACAATGATTTGTGCCAGGACCATTGGTTTTCATCAACTAGCTTCCGTATGATAGTCACCAGGTTCTTGTTGTTGGATTCTGCCTGACCATTTCCTTGAGGATAATAATCAGAAGCATGAGCCAAGGTTATTCCATATCCATAACAAAAACCAATTACTTCCCATGAAGAGAAGTTGGAAGTGTTGTCAACAATGATTTTGTGTGGAATGCCAAATCTCACAATAATATTTTCCTTGATGAAGTTGCAAACAACTTCAGAAGTGGCATGTTTGATAGGTATGGCCTCCACCCATTTTGTGAAGTAGTCCATTTGTTGTTAGGACGTAACTATGTCCAGCACTCGATTGAGGATTGAGTGCTCCAATGAAATCAATTCCCCATTTCTGAATGGTTCGTCGATGATGATGAGCCTGAGGGAAATGCAACCAGCTTTGGTTTGCCAACAAATTGTTGGCAAAGTTCACATTTCACTACCCAGGTGGTTGCATCTTGAAATAGCATCGGCCAATAGTACCTGGCCCGAATGATTTTATGTGTTGTCACGATGAGGAGAAGTGACCACCATTGGAAATCATGAAAAATCTTTAACAATCTTATCTTTGCGGCTTATCAACACATCGTAGGAAAAACACCGTCAATTCCACGTTTGTACAATCCATCATCCCATATGACATATCTTGCGGCTCTGAGCTTTACACCATCTGCTTTTCTTTGTGGTTAGGTGAGTTGGGCACTCTCCATAGGTGAGAAAGAATGTGATGTCAGAATACCATTCGTCATTGGTTGTGACAAACAAAACCATGGGTAAAGAATCCACTTTCTCCAGTTCATTTTGTTCTCCATCAACATGAGATCAACTTTCTCTTCAGGTACCTCTGAGTCTTTATTTTCAGCCATTAGCTGACACAGGCCCTTACCCTTACCAACTTGGTTGGTTTAATGTCTAGATCATATTCTTGGACCTTTGTGATCCAATTCCCTCGTAAGCTCCCTAACTCTTGTTGAGTCAGGATAGACTTAACACCATGTCTGGAACCAACACTACTGTATGAGAATTCAGAATGTAGTAGCGAAATTTTTTGACTACTTTTACCACGGCAAAGGCATGTTTTCCAATTGTGACATCTTTAGTTCATGAGGCTTAAGAGGAGAACTCATGAAAGCAATCGGGATTCATATCCTCGGAGTTCTTTTGCATCAAGATAGTTGATACAGTATGCGCAGATGCATAACTGTACATGATGAAGTCTTTGCTGAAGTCAGGACACACCAGAATATAGGGCATGAGTGATGAAGGTTTTATGTCTTTGAATGATGCCTTGCCTTCCTCACTCCATTGGAATGTTTGGGATCCTTTCATCATATTAGATATATGATGAGTCTTCTCAGCAAAATCAGGAACAAAGCATCTAAGAAAATTTACCTTTCCGAAGAAAGAGTGAACACCAGTCTTGCTTGTAGGAAAAGTAAGGCTCTGAATAGCCTTGACTCTTTCGACATCTATCTTAGTTCCTCTCTCTGCTGATGACATGTCCTAGCAGCTTTCCTTCAGTGACCCCAAAAACTGACTTCTTGGGATTTAGTGAAATCCGTGCTCTCGGCATCTGATCAAGACTTGTTCTAAATGATCGCAGTGATCACTTCATTTCTTGGAGAACATGGTCAAGTCATCTAGGTAAACTATGATGACTTTCCCATCATACCTTTGAATGCAAAGTCCATTGCTCATTGGAAGGTGGCACCAGCGTTGATTAAACCAAATGGACATCTGTTGTAGGTGAAGGTACCCCAGGGTGGTGAATGTTGTTTTGAACTGATCTTCAGGCATGACTTGAATTTGATTGTAACCTAAAAACCATCAGCATAGACAACATTTTTGAACCGGTTACTACTTAGCACTTGATCCATTATCGGCAGTGGATAGTTATCCTTTAAGGATGATTGGTTCAAGTTGCGAAAATCTACGCATATGCGTATCTCACCATTCTTCTTCTGCACAGGCACAATATTTGCAACCTAGGTACTGTGATGAATTGGAAAAATAATTCTTGCATCCAACATCTTCTGAATTTCAGCTTGGATGGTACCTGAGATTTTGGGGTTGTAATGCCTTTGCTTTTGATGAAAAGGCTTGACATCATCCTTGAGCGGGATGTCATGCCGAATGTCCTTTGGCTTGAAAGACTTCAGATCAACATAAGACCATGCTAATACATCCATGTACTTTTTCAGCAACTTAACAAATTTTCACTTTTCTCTTGGGCGTACAACACTTCCCGATGTTCACGGAATGAGGATGTTCCATAGTACCCAGATTGATGGATTCAGTTTCCGGAGAAGAGGAAGGATCATCCTATCACTTTTTCTTAACAAAATGGTCATGATTATCAAATAATCATTCTAAGGAAACCAAACCTTTCAGAATCTTATTTCCTTTGAGTTGTATCACTGTTTCTTTTTCAGATTCATGTGCTTGACCGGTGAGAGACTCACGACATGTAGAAGTTGATCCATCAAATGAAGTTCTTTGAAATTGTCAGCTTTCTCCAGAAAAGTGATAAGTTGGTTGTCATCATTGAACACTTGCCAGTGTTGTGAATTATCTGGCACACTTGGGTGAAAAACCACCTCAATGGTATATGTATCTATTTTTAACCTTGGGTGAGGGAGCATGAGAGAGGTTGAGATGGCCAATGAATCAGCCATGTCATTTTGAGTTCATGGAACTGCTTTGATTGAGAAAGCATCAAATCCTCGATGTTATCCCATACTGCATTGCGGTAGTGTCTGAGCGGTCATTCTTTACTTGATATATCCCTTTTACCTAATTGACAATTAGCTCAGCATCACCTTGCACTTTTAGATTCTTGATTCCTTTCTCTTTTGCAGCTTGCATGCCAAGTAACAAGGATTCATACTCGGTAGTATTATTCATATTGAAGAACTACAACTTGAAAGAAAAAGGAAAATCTCCTCTTCAGGAGATATTAGAACAGCCCCAGCACCACATCCACTTGTTGCACAACTACCATCAAACTACTAATGTCCATACTTTGTTGAGATCCTCTTTTTGGATGAGAACATCCATTTTATCTGAGTCGGTGGACAAGAAATAGTTTCCCATCCTTGATGATTCGAAAATAATCTGAGCCTTGGGGTCATCAGAGTTGGTGACTAGATATTTCTTTTGTGATTCTGGTTCCAATGTCTGCATCACTCCTTTGACAGGAATCCTAGCTTTGGACCAGTCCATATGAATTTCCCCACCAACTTCTTTACAGAAGCTCCTCCCTAGCAGTATCCTGTAGGCTGTTGGAATATCAAGCTACGAGAATAGTCATTTTTACCCTTTTCTCAGGAAATTGCGAATGCAAACTGTGCATCCTTGATCTGACCAATCAATGGTACTTGCTTGGTTTCCATGGAGTAGCATCTGCCAAAAGGTTTAGTAAGTGTGAGGCCCAAAGCATGGGTGACCTTTGTTGGCATAACATTATCAGAAGCTCTAGAATCAATTATATAGTTACTTAGTTTATGACCATTGATCAGGAGAGATAGGTAAAAAGGTTCAATTTTCCCTGATGCGTAGAAGTTGAGGCAATGTTTACGTGAGACATAGGAGGCGTGGGAAGAATTCCTTTTGGGGAAATGGGAGGAAGGATGGCAGCTTGGTCTTGGATATACTTAGTTAATCTTACAAGCTACTCTAGGTTGGACTGAAGGTATTCAACTTCAGACATCTGGATCTTGGTCTTTTTAGCATGATCAATTATATCGAATGCGACCAAGGGTTGTGCTAATGAAGGAATGAGTCCTTCATTTCACGTTTGTGGAGGAGGATTACTGGTCTTTATGGAATTGGAGGAAGGCTGAATTTGGAGGAGAAATAGGAGGAAAATATTTCTTTACAAAGGTTTAACAGGAGGTTGAGCAGGAAGGGGATTACCTCTTTTAGCGATCATTGGCGGTGGAGTTACCACAGCCTTTTCCTTTTGTTTTTCAGTAGCAACCTTTGCTTCTTTTCCTTGTGAGTGAGTGAAAATTGCATATGATTGTCCACTCACATACCCTTGGGTACCCTCTTCTTCATCAGATTCCTCATCTTCAAATTCCATATACCTGATAGTAGAGTCACCAGTCGGTTCACCGACATCTTGATCATCTTCGTCTTGCGACAAAGGTTCTTCGTAATTTGTATCATCTTCTTCGATTTCAACAAGCATTAACCGGAGGGGCTTGATTGCTAACCTTGGAGAAGCAGCAGGAAAATGTAGCCTTTGGGGGCATTGTTGGGAGTGAAGTTCCTCATGGGATATCCTGGTATGGAGTAGTAGATGATGTTTGAGCCAATTGCTTCTTTAATGAGAGCAAGTCATTCGCCATCTTCTGGAATGTTGGATCTGATGAGGTAGCTTGAGAAGAAGTTGAAGCCTTTGATTTTGATGGCTCTCATGTCTTAACTCACCAGATATAAGAAGGTTGTCTTCTATCCGAATGGCCATAGCTTGAGCGAGGAACCAAGGTGGGTATTTGTTCTTGTAAAAGTAAGAAACTTACTCTCGAACTCATTGCATTCACAAAGAAACACTTTTGATTCTCTAATGTTGGCAACATGGCAGGCGGCACATGGTTGATCAGTGAATTGAATCGGGTGATAAAATCATGCATGGTTTCATTGGCCTCCTTCTTCATGTGAGTGATTCGCGATAATAACGTGAATGCGTCTTCTGAAGGCTTGTATCTATCTTCAAATGCAGTCATAATGTGGCCCAACTAGTGATGGATCCGGCTGGTAAATGTTGGAACCATTCTGATGTAGGCCCTTGCAAGGTCTCAAGAAAGAGACGTCTGCTAATATGTCTTCATGAGTCACATCCAGAATACTACATGACATAATAAATGCAGCTATATGCGCGTCTGTGCTTTGATTTCCACTCCCATCAAATTTTGGGAAATTCTTGTGATTTCCATGAGGGAGGGGTTGTATGGATGTGGCAGTGCTAGAGGACCCATGGCATTTCCCCATGGTACAGGTAGATTTATTTCCATTTGAAAAGTGGGAAAAAGAACACGAGTAGGAGTGTGGTTCCACTTAGCAAAAGAGCACTGCAAATTGATGTCGAGGCACCTTGTGAAATCCGGCTCTTTCGTGGAGGTGAGGCACTTCTTGCTGATCGATCCATTGAACTTAGTGATGTGAATCATGTGCTGGAGTGATACTGAAATTGTGCCTTTGAAGTAGATCAAAGATTGGATCAACTTCTCCATGAGCTCTTCTACTACGAGTAAATTGTTCACCCACCAGCTGTACCATTCAGATCTGCAACAATTAAGAGTAGATTTACAACAATCTTTTTTTTTTGTACTTGCTGATTTTCTGATTTTTCTAGCAAAAATCAGCAACATGTACTTTTTAATTTTAAATTTTATCCTCTTTAATAACAACCGATTGCGGTTTTTTGACAAAGATTAACAAGGATAAAAAGTGGGTTAATTTAGAAAGCTGATTTTCGGATCTTTGACTTTGAATTTTTGCAAGGTTTTGAAAATATCATGAAATATCGAAATCTCGATCTCTACGAAATATACAAGTTTTTGTAAAAACTCAGTGAACTAAAAGCTCCTATCTGGTCCAGATCTATGGATTTGTATAAGGAAATTTTCAGTTTTGATCACTACTGCAAAAATTTTAATTTTTAACAAAGAGTTAAAATTTGCAATCTAGTAGTGATTTTTACAGTTTTTAATTATTTCCTTAGTTCGATCCCCAGTGAGTCACCAAAAACTTGTTGGTTTGAAAATATATCGGTTAGGCAGATCATGGGGAAATAGGCCAACAGTGTGCAGGGCATAGCCCCTCTTTGAGACAACAAAGTGAAACTGGTTTATTGTTATTCTATCAAGCAAGAATATGTGCAAATCTACACTATTCTAACTTTAGGGGGTTTGGGATCTCATCCCAGTAGAGGTAGTTCAACTGCGAATAGAAATGTAGGAGGAGGAAGGAATGGAGGAGGATAGATCTAAGGAAGAAAAGAAATGAATTCCAAGACGGAAAGGTCAGAAGGTTTATGCTTTGGGCTGGTAGTAAACAGAGCCAAACTTACTTGCATAAACAAATAAAGCAATACTGATGAACATATGATGATAATAAGAATGAATCCATAGAATAAAAACATAGATCTAACTTAAGAAAGATCTGATGCAAATAACACATATATTGAGCACAAAGTCTGAACATATATATTAATATCTTCTTACAAGAAAGCACAAAGTCTTTCTCTCTTCACTTCTTTTTCATACAAAAATGTCCACCTGGAATACAACAAGTATTCCAGTATTTATAGAAGGAGAAGAGGAAAGAAGACAAAACAAACCAACCACTATTTACAAAATATCTACAAAATATCTAAAAAGTCAAAAGTTGACTTTGGGCAAGTTTTTGGATGGCAACATCCCATGATGCAACATGGATGATGTCATCATAAATGCCAACATACTTTTTAAATATTTTTACAAAAATGATCAAAGCGTACACAAGAGGAGAAACTACTCCTCATCATCTCTTTGTTTAAATGGAGTGTCTTGCTTCTGATCAGGAGAGGTGATGTGACACTGAGCTCGGTATTCCATAAACTTGTTGATCATTGTCTGAAGTTGATTATGATCTGGACCCTTGAAATGGTCACCATGACTTTGAAGTTTCTTTTTCATTCTTGAGCTTGTCGGTAGCCGGGTGTACTCTTCACATGCATCGATCAAGAATCCAATGAAATCACGGCAAGCTAGAAGGTTATTGATTGATTCTCGGTCAAAAGTGACCTCTGGCACCAAACCTTGGGTTGCGATAGCCTTGAAGAGCTGGATGTATCGTCTGCTTCCCCTCAAGGTGAATGATTCACTGAGCATCCTGGAGACATCTTTGTAACTATCTGCTCCATGTTGTATTTTGCATCCAGGGCTTCATCCTTGATTTTATCTATCCTCTCTAGGATATATTCCATTTGATCAACCCGATAATCTAAAGTGATGAGAGCTTTGTTATGTGCTCGGGTGATCGATGACACCGACCTTTAATAGGTCATCGGCTGAATAGTTAGCCATTGCTTGGAATGTTTCATGTTGCAATCTGCATTATCCAACTCCTCGGAGAGGGATCCTGCTACTTGCTTGTAGCTCCTTATTTTCCTGATCTATATCCTGGTAGAGCCTTGTGAATTTCTTGATCATTTCCTCACTATCTCTGAGGATTCACTCTATCCAGGAGGATCTGCCACTCCTTGTTCACCAATCTTGGCATATTCATTTATCTTATCCTGACTGAGAACTTCAGTAGGTTCGGTGGCAGTCATAGGAGGAGCATTGCCCATTCTTTGCAATGCTTGGAGGAGATGTTTGTTTTGTTCCTTGAGTATTCTCTTCTCCTCTTTTGCTTCTTGAAGCTTCTTGCAGAGAGCATCTACTGAGATAAAGCCCTCTCCTTGTAGGCTTTCAGATGAGGTTCCCATCGTGACTTGAGTCACTATGTAAAGTCTGTAGGAGACAGATCTTTCTTCTCTTTGGTGGGATCTGGATATGCAATCTCCATGACTCTCTCTCCCAAATGCTCTTAGAAAGTGAGTTATAGCTTTTTTTCTTGGGTCCCTTCTTGGAATGACAGAGAAGTCCATGGGTGTTATGGGAACCTTTCTCTTGTGTTGACCTAGATGGTCAGAGATCCAGCTTGGACTTATGGGAGAGGGAGTAGAGGAAATAGAAGAAGAAATGGGGGTGAAAGGGGAAGCAACTAAAGAGGCCACAGGGAAGAACGTTGAGACACTTGGTGGTGGCATCGACAAGGAGTCCAACGCTTTTGCTTTGTGGGGCCTGGAGTTACTACGGGGAAGAAAAGGACATGGAGGTGGAAGGGATCTGTAATGGGATGGAGGGAACACTGGGTGATAGATCCACGAGAGAGGAGAAGATGGAAGAGGTGGGAGATGGAAGGGAGGAAGGGAGAGAAGAAGAAACATCCATAGGAATAGATGCTTCAATGACAGGGGGAGGAGAAGGAGTGGAAGAAGGAATGGTGGGTACCTCAGTAGTTGTAGTTGTGACCACATCCTGAGTGGATGTATCCATTGAAACTTTGGTGGTCTCTTCTTCTTTACCTGGAGACACCAGGTCGACCACTTGCTTCTCAGAAGTAGTAGGAGGGCTTTGAGGAGTTTCTTCTTGTTTGCTTGGTTCTCCCTCCTTATCCTTTCCTTTTCCTTTTGGCTTCACAGGCCGGCCTTGGAGGAGGTGCTTCTGAAAGGAGAAGTAGTGAAATCTACCCAGAGGTAGGTGAGACCATTTTGTTTGCACCAATGCTTGGTGCGTTGCAACATGGGCTTGAACCCTTTCTTGAATGGTCTTTGGTGCCTTGGCTCTATCGATCTCTGCGAATGGCCAATCATCCCCATCTGTGTCAAGGTAAACTTGATCAATTTCTTGATCAGGCTCTTGGAATCCTTTTGGAATGATGGCTACGCCATAATGGATGATCTCCTCCAGAGCCAGTAGGAGTGATCCTTTCACCTGATATCTATTTCATGTGTCAGGTCGATGTAGATGTCCTCGATCTCAGGAACATGGATGGGATCAATTTTTGCCTTTGGGAGGCAACTCCGGCAATCGAAGGTGGCCTTGCTGGGAAGTTGTGCTTTAGATTTAGCAATTCAAGCTCGGCATACATTTCCCATGCTTTGGCCAGTGTGGTGCAGGTGTATCGGCCAACTGTAAGGGGGAATGGAGTTCCTCCTTTCTTTCTCTTCATGCATCTCTCGTGGTATGTGATTAGTTGCCTTGACAACTCCAAGAGAATCAGCTTGGGCCCTACATACCTTGGTAGCTTTGTCGGTTCACCTTCAAAATTCACCACTTTGAGATATGTGAATGTGGGAACTACGTGAACAATGCTCCCCACTTCTTTGTGACAGTGATCACACTCGGGCTAGTTTGACCATGTCTCATATTTGGCCTCAATAGGCAGATCACCTCATAGAAGAAGGCGTCATTGATTTTTGAGAACTAGGGGATGTTGTTCTCGAGCCTTAGCTCTGGGTAGTATTCATATATTTTGACCTAGGGCCATACCCCATTTCGAGCTAGGCCTGCGAAATCTCTTGTTGATGTTGCAACGTATACAACGTAGGAATTCATATAGAACTTCCCAGTTGTTAGGACCTATTGAAGTTGTTGGGAGATGGTGTCGCTGATGATTTCTCCCCAAAATGCTTGATCAGGCACATTCTTGCTCATGGTCTCTAAGTACCTCAACATCCATTTATGGAAATAATGGGCATCAGGAAGCCCAAATACTCTGTTTAGGAAGGTGATTGTATCACTCAGTTCCTCATTGAAGTCACTGCGGTGGATGGTTTGTGGCCATCTACTCACCGGCTTTTTGTTCTTAAGATATAGCTCATTCATCATTTGCATGCATTTGTCCTCATTGTCGTCCCATGCCTTCTTGCAGTCTTCTAGGCTTATGGCGACATATTTCCTATGATGAGGAATGCCCAGGGTTATTTCAAAGTGATGAGTAGTTAGGTCGATGATCATCTTTCCTTCCTTATCTTCGACACATCTAGTGTCCTTGTTATAGCATCAGCCACCAACATGATAAATTCATTGTTCACAACACTTACTGGCAGCCCAACTGCAAAGTGCAATCCACTGCCCACTAGTTTGTTCATCCAGGGGCCACTAGTTGCCTGGTTGGTTCCTCACCCAGAAGTCTTCCATATCAATATGCCCAAGCTCGAGTCTCTGATGTCGAGATCACTCTCTGCATATGAGTCAGGCATCCTGACTTTCTGATATTTGTACTTCATCTCTTGTTCTATCAACTTTTCTTTTCCTTTAGACTTGGTTGGTTTTTGCTTGATGAAGACATGTGTGAGCTCGAGGATGGCTGTTGTTGTTCTGCAAGGAGAATCAAGGAGGTCCAACACGGAAAGAGCCATGTCGAACCATCATGTCATTTATTCATAATAAAAGCTTGCAAAAAGAAGAATGAGAAATTATAAGGCTTAGGGCGCAAGGCGCAAGTTCATAGCATGTTGCAGAGGCTTAAAAAGGTTGGGTGCACTTTTGAGGATGTTGACATGGAAAAAGATGTGCCAGTGTTGACAGGAGAAAAGTTGCACTCAGGTTATAAAGGGCACACTTTTGAGGAGTGTTGCATGATGAAAAGGTGGCAACGCGAGGAAAAAGCACGGGGCATGGGTTTTGTAACATACAACATGTCATGTTGATGTTAAGGAATATGCACCTATGCCTTAGGAAATTTTCTTTAGTGGGGCACAGGAAAAGTCTATGTTGCATGGGTTTTAAGTGTGCCCAAGGCGTAATTTTGAAATATGTTGCAAAGGAAATCAATGCACCAAAGGAAAAATGCTTGGCGCGGATTTGAGCACACAACATCTAATGTTGATGTTGTGCGGATGCCTTGCCCTTATACAAAAGTTGCTAAGTGTTATTAAGTTGGGCACGGGTTTAGGGATGTGTTACAGAGGGACGAGTGCGCGAGGCGCGGCTATGGGGTGTAACATGTAAAAACAGTGCAGCGAGGTTTTAGTGATTTTTTGCAATTTTCTTTGATTTCCTCTCTCTTTTGGTTTGCTTCAATGGTAAAGAGAGGTTTTTAACAAGATAATAAGTAGGAAAAGGCCTTGGTTTTTTTAGAGGCAGGGGCCTTCCAGATTTACAGATCTGGAAGGAGAGGAAAAGGGGTTTCCAGGATGGTTATGGATTGTTAGGTTTTTCATTTTAGATTTAACTTTTGGTTTATAACAACCCTAAAACCTAACAATAACCAAGAAACAAAACCATAACAATAACAAGGATGATAGAAGCCACTTACCCGGTTTTATAAAGGATGAAGGATGACGTTGGGGTCCACAAGCTCAAAAAATGGCATGCGGGGTGATAAGGATAGCTGACAGGTGAGAAAACACTTTTCACAATTTTCAATTCGTGAAAATGACAGTGTTGAGCGCTATTTATAGAAAACTGGCATTTATTATTTCACCAACTTTCTTTGGCGCACATTTTAGAGTGTCGACATAGGTTAAAATGCACCTTGGCGCAAGTTTATTAGTGTTGACATAATACTTTCAGTGCCTTAGCGCACATTTCTGATGTCAACACACCATTTCCCGTGCCTTAAGCGCACATTTTTGATGTTGACATGATACTTTCCTGAGCACCTTAGCACATTCATTAGGCACATGTTTAATGATGTTGACATGTCATTTCTTGCACCGAAGGGTGACTTTTATTGATGTTGACATGACATTTTTTGGTGCCAAAAGGATTTCTAAGGGGTGCGCATTTTGAAAATGGCTCATGTTTTGAATGTTGACACCTCCAACAAATGACATTTCTTGCTCTTTTTACCCTGAAGACCTCTCAAAAAGGTAAAAATGGCTAAGTTCTTAAAACTTGATTTTGGAAGGGAGTTTTAGGCCATTTTGAATGTTATCCGACCCGGCAGACATTTTAAATTTTTAATACTGCTTTCATTCTCTACCAAGGATTTTCTATTTAACAAAAGTGTCAAATACATCATATTTGTTTCTAATATAATAAATCCAAACTTTCATCAAGTTGCATCATCAATAAAAGTAACATAATAACTCAACCCCCAAGAGATGATACACCTGACCCCCCCACATCGAATGCACCACTTCTAACTTACTCTTCTTTGTAGATCCAACTCGAGAAAACCTTACTCACTTTTGTTTCACATATATACAATCCTCACAAAACTTCAAACCCGTTTTTTACATATCCAAGAAATCCTTCTTTATGATCTCCATGCCTTATGGCTTATATGACCGAATCTATAGTGCCACAACGTTATATCTACTTACAAACCACAAGATTACAAACATTAGTGTTATAAGTGGTTAAATAAAATGTTCCAACCTTCTTACCTCTTGCCACCACAAGAGCACCCTTGGTAATTCCAAGGCAATAGAAATATAGACAAGTTTTCTGTTTTTTTGTTTTCCAAAAATAGCATACACAAAAAATGGAGAAATTTGTGTAGAAAAAAATGAGTTATCTCCATTGCCATTATATGGTTATAAATTAGGACTCTCGAAAATGAGGTAGTTATAAAATAAAACAATAAAAAAAAGGAAATTGAGTTATGCCTATTATCCTTATATGATTATGAATAAGTTTCCTAAAAGTTGTGGTGGTCGTAAAATAATACAATAAAACATTATTTTAATTTTAATTTTAATTTTTAAAATTGAAAATAAAAGGGCCTATTAAAATGTTATATTAAAAACAAGAGTTATAACATAATTCCTATAGACCCCCTTACAACTTTATAGTTCATAATGATTGCTTATTTATTTATTTTTAAAATATCTTATTCAAATATATTTTCCAATTCAATAGAGAGATTAATTAGTTTTTTGATCTCGTTGATTAAAACCACAAACCTTTTATTGATGGTCCTTCCAGGTATTGGTCTGCGACGACAAAGGGCGCCCAACTTGAGAGTCAGAACGGGACCTTAAAAGAAATAAGGGCTTCTCTTACTCTCGCTGGGATAAATCATATTGTAAGACAATTTCCAAGACACCCAAAGCAATCACCACTCAATCTCCTCGAAATCATTCCAGGTTACACCCCTTTCAATACATAACTCCATTTTTAAAATAAAATTAAAACTGAAATGTAATTGATATTATTATTTATTTATTTTTGTTTGGGGTTGCAACAAACATTCCAGAGGTCAGAAAAGAACAAGAAGCAAAAGTTATGGAATTACTGGACATGAAAGGCAGTGATCCAGCTGTAGCCGTTGTATTATGTGGGTTTGGTGGTGTTGGAAAGAGCACCTTGGCATTGTCAGTCATTGAGCAGCTCGATTGGATATCCTTGTCGTTCCAGTTCTGCAGGGTGACCATCGACGATAAAACACACGAGAAGGAAGCCCACATTTTGAAACTCCAAAATGATATTATTTTCACATTTTCTGAGGAAAATCTGTACGTACAAGATCCAATTGTCGGCCGACAGTGAGTTCAAAACGTAATGGAGAACAGACGTTGTTTTGTGTTTATAGACAATGTTGCCGATATTGATTATGTTAAGCAACTCCTACCCACACAATTGTCACCAGGGAAGCAGTCAGAGGAGAAGCCGGATTCGGTGACAGTAGAGCTGAAGCAGAAACCCAAATTGAGGATACTTATCACATCTCGAGAAAGTGATCTGAGACGAGAAGTTAATGTCGAGCCATACAAAGAATACCCTGTAGATTCTCTTTCACGTTCTACAGCTAGAACCCTTCTCCGCAACATAATTCTGCAAGATCAAACAAAATCTCACAAGGGCATTGATGAAGAGAGTTTGATTATTAAGGTGGCAGATGCGTGCTGGGGAGTGCCGTTACTTTTAACACGATTTGGAAATCATTTGAGATTTAAAAGAGAGAAGTACAGTTATGAAGATGCATTGGCACCTCTTGGAAAGGGAGACCTGGATCGATTTGGACGGGGAAGCGAAAAGACCATCAGCGAAACGCTCTTCTTTGTATATAAAGCAATGGAGGAGGGACAATCAGAGGCTCAGGAGGCGTTCCTCGACATCTGCATGTATTTCCATGGTTGGGAATGGAATGTTGTTAGCCAAATTGTGGGCAGAGAAAATCTGGAGGCACTTCAGGCGAGAATGCTAGTGACTAGAACGGATTCAGATTGTGTGATTGTTCATGATATCCTTCGGGTCATGGGAGTGAATGAGGCCAAGGGCTCCATGATTACAAACTTTGATCAACTGTGTGATGCTTTAGAAGATAAATCAAAGCTCCAAAACATAAAAGGCCTCGCCCTTTTCTGAGTGACAAGTATATAATCACACTTGAGTCGGGACATTTAAACGCCATGAGGAATTCATTGAGGATTCTGCAACTAGGGAATTGGGTAACATTAAATGGAACTCCATGCCACCTATCATTTAAAAATCTCAGATATCTCCACCTGGGGGATGTGGCTGAATTTCCATTTAAAGATGCTTCCAAGCTGGAGAAGCTCACAGTGTTTAAGAATGCATCAAAATCAGGCTTGGATTTGTCCAAGGTAATCGCCCAATACAAACTTAACTATCTTCTTTCAAGTTTGTTTCTTCAGATATTTAGTCTTGTGAATTGTGTGTGTTGTGTTGTTACAGCTTCGTCCTTCTCTAAAGCATATAGATCACCGAGTACCAGATGATGTGGATTGTGATACACTAGAAGGAATTCTTCCGATGGAAAATATGACATCCTTAGAATGTCTCCGGGTGAAAACACAGAAGCCAATTGGACTTCCAGAAGGATTGAAGCTTCCTGCAGCTCTCAGTATTCTGGATTTGAGTAACTGCAAACAGATACCAGAGAGATTCGGCCACCTAACTGATCTGGAAGACCTTACTCTCAATAAATGTGACTTCAAAGCGTCTCCTCGAGGACTAAAAATCTCACTAAACTGAAGCGACTTAACATTGAGTGCTTTACAAGTCTGACCTCCTGTCCAAGCCAATCGGTTCCTCAGCATCTAATTTACTCAGCTTTTTCAGTGTAAGGGGATGCACGCGTCTGGAAACCTTGCCTGATAATCTTGGAAAGTTTTCTGCTCTCATAGAACTGAACTTGCAAGGATGTGAACATTTGAGGGTGCTGCCTGAAGAATTAAGATGATTGACTTCCCTGGTAAACATAGATTTAACAGGGTGCATCAACTTGGAGAGATTGCCAACAAGCTTTGGAACACTTCCCATACAGTCACTCATTTTTCAATCCCTGCTCAGTTTGAAGGAGCTTCCCGAAACTATTGAGACTTGCCATGCCTAACCTCCCTGGCATTGATATCCTGCAAATCATTAACCAGTCTTCCAAAAACATTTGTTCAGTTGAAATCATTACATACATTGACAATATCTAACTGCGCAAAACTGTGTGACCTGCCTGAAAACTTTGGCCAATTAAACTCCTTAAAGAAGATGAGTGTAGCAGATTGCCCTAGTCTGAAGGAGTTGCCTCATGGATTTGAGTGTCTGTTAGCCTTGAAAGCCTTGAGCCTGGTACATTGCAGCAGTCTAAGCAATCTTCCAACAGGATTTGGGGAGCTCCCATGTTTGGAAAAACTGGAATTAAGAGGATTGTTGCTCTCAGTCTTCCAGATGGATTTGGTAACCTCAAAACTTGAAGGTGTTATGGATATTAAGCTGTTTCAGATTGGAAACATTGCCAAATGAGTTAAAAATCTGATGTCTTTGTCAGAAGTAAGCTTAAAAATTGCCACGCATTAGATGCCACAGCAATGGACAGAATTGTGAAATTGCAGCATTGTTGTTTTCTAGATATTGATTGAGAGAAAATTGGTAGAGCGGTGGCAACAAATTCAGAAAGAAAATGAAGATCAATACCACCCTATGGTGGTCTATACTTCGAACAAGCTGGTAATTTTAGGAGTACAATATCTTCAATTAAAATGGATTACAAATTGTAGTTTGAACGCTTGAGAAAGCATTTTTCTGAATATATTATAAATTAGAAAACTTAGAAATCTTTGGTGTCTTAGTGGTTAAGCCTCTCCTCTATTTCTGTGAGGCACCATTAATTATTGTAATGTACTTTCATTCGAATGATGGTTAACGCTGTGATCTGAAATGTTAAATGTTAGTAAACAAACTCTCAAATAATTTCTTACAAAAATGTCATCTTCAATTATTGTATTGTATTGGTCCATTGGAACAGGATGCGGATGAATGGCAGCGAGCAGCAAGAGTCTCTTTGTTCAATCATCATTGCAAAATGCTGAAACTGAATGATTTAAAAGATAAATTGATAGAACAATCTTCCATGTTGGTTCAAAAGGACACAACTCTTGCATTGATCAGCCTTCCAATCCAAATCCAGTCTGAGCGTCATCAACAGCTTTTACAAAAACTTGTGAAGATAGCGAGGAAAAAGCAAATAGAGCCTCTTCAGGACAGCTGCAGGTTATTTGTATCAAAAATTTAAAACAGATGGGCAAAGACCAACCGAAGAAGAAGAAGAAGAGAGCATTAGAGAAGTTCTAAAGTGGCTCCCAGAAGGATCCTGTGCCATTCCTTCCACTGATACCAGACGTTATTCAGTCATTCAATTCATTTTTTTCTAAGTTTGGTAATTCAGCTAGCGGCAAACTTGGTTGCTTCATGGCAGATATGTGGGTGGATAATCAAGA
Source organism: Taxus wallichiana var. yunnanensis (assembly GCA_018340775.1). Classification (NCBI taxonomy): domain Eukaryota; kingdom Viridiplantae; phylum Streptophyta; class Pinopsida; order Cupressales; family Taxaceae; genus Taxus; species Taxus wallichiana. The sequence goes on along the minus strand of CM031233.1, from coordinate 166,711,524 downwards.
GCTTCAAGGTTTCGATTCTTTTAAAATTATTCCAGAAGATAAAATTTCAGAAAAGATTCCTCAGAAACTTCCTGCCCCTCAAAGTTTGAGCGAAGAAAATGATATTCCTAATGAGATTGGAGAGTGCATAAAATTGATTGCCCGAGAGAGCCACACTGGCAAAAATATGTACGAAATGTTTGCCCTTGCATTGAGGAGGGCCAACATAGATAATTTCACCCACAAGGAAGGCAAGGTATGTGTATAACACTGTATAGATACATAAATAAAATTTGAACATTCTATAATTGTCAATAAATAATTCTTATATGACAGAGTTTATACAGTCTGTAAGTTCAAACTTGACTGAATGAACATACTGATTATTTACCACATTTCTGCCTTGTTTTTTATGTGATAGGTTAGAGTTGACCACCTAGAAGGAAAAGTAGTTGGCCTCATTATGTGTGACCCAAATAGTATTGAGTTTGCTACATTGCAACAAATCTGCACAGACCTGCTTCAACAGCACCCTAATTTTCAAGGAATTTGGATTCCTCTATTGAAAAATGGAGATTTTGGATTTGGCACTTATAAAAGGACTATTGATTGTATGCCTTGGGTAACTCTTCCTGATCCTAAATTAGTAACGATCAAAGATAAGAATCCATGTATCTTTATATTTGACAAAGAAGGGAAGATTGTCAATCAAAATGCATTATCACTCATGATGGCTTGGGGCACAAACACATATCCATTTACCCAACTTAAAATAAATGAAGTTATCTCCAATGTGCACACTTCATCGAGCTTGGACTTTATGCTTAAAGACGTACATTTTTTTGACCAACAAGGAGAAGAGGTGAGTTTTTCTTGAACATATTACAATTCATTTTCTTTCGTATTCAATATCACTACTGATTTACTGTATTACTTTTTATGGTATGGTTGTAGGAGAAAAAGGAGTCAATCAATAACAAAAAGGGTAACACTAAATTAGTTTTTTTGTATGCTGAACCTCCAAGTTACAAGTTGAAGATGAAATCCAAGCTCAAGCAACTATTACAAATTCATAAAGATGTTACAATTTTATATGTGGGCCATTTTTCTAGTTTAGATGAAGATAATGTGATGGAACTAGAAAAGGTGTACAAAGATGTGACAGACAACATGTCTTGGCCTAAACTGTCATTTTGGTATATGGTAAGATTTTGGCATAGATGTAAATATTTGTCAAATGAGATGTGGACGGAACTAAATTTCATGTCAAACCCTCCAAAGTTTTGTAAGGCATCTATACATTGAAAATCGGTGGTTAGTATTGGTAGATACCGATGGATTAGTGACAGGGAGTGCAAAAGAAGTGGTGGAAATGATGTGTAAATCAAATGATCAAAACATGGATGAAGTGAACAAAAAGATGGAGGGGGAATTGATCAAAAGTTTTAAAAGTGGAAAATGTAATGAAGCTGTGAAGACATTTTTAGTGATGAAATATCCAATTATCCACAACATCTTGAACACTCCATTGTATTGAGCTATAAACAAAATAGGCGATATTGTGATGTGTGCCATCTGATAAAAATGCCTTCCCTGATCATAAAAGGTTATATAGTTGTAAGAATTGTGATTGGGATTTGTGTGGGATTGTTGGGAGGTGTTGGCTAAAAACAGAGTGCAAGACCTATGGCGTACCCAAGGATAGCTAACAAATCTATATTTCCTAAGGAAATGGGGTTAAAGTTTTGCTTGCAATTTAACATTGAAGTTGTACTGAATATTTGAGACTGCATTGAATAACATATTTCTCCACTTTCATTATTTGACATTAACATGATAATCAAATTATATCCAGTTGATTTTTAAAAGTTAAAAGTTATTGAATACTAATAGTTAATGTTTTCCAACCATGAAAACTGCATGTGTACATGCATATAATGCTTATGAATAGTTATAAATGCATAGACATTATAAAGTTGTGTGCAGCCACATTCTGTGTGTGACGTGTTACAGAAAATTTATGCACACTTGTACAAACAATTTCACCAAACTCTAACATTCATATGAGAGTTGCTTTTAGATTGTGCTCTAGTGATGTAGCACCATCCTCCATTGGAATTGAGTAAAGGAAATGATAATTATTATTCATGCAACATTTATAGTTATAAAATAGAAATGTTGTACTGGGTATGTAAGTGGATTGAAATGTTTGAATTTATTATAGAGCTGGATTTTTAGATCGAAATAAATAACTACAAAAATTTTAAAATAAGGTAAATAGAAAATAATCTCACATTTAAAACTTTGCAATTTACATACATAATTATAACACTTGATAAAGCTAGATGGTTTCACATGTATATAAATTTCACAAATATAGTAGAGCATTTTCCATTGAAATTTAAGGTCCTACACTAAAAACTAATTGGTAAGGATATATAGTATCGCCAGCCCGCACCCACCATGGACCTGTATAAGGATTAACTTTGCACATTTAGACCACATTATCACAACATACCCACGGATTGAACTACTTTAACATGGCACTGCATTAACAAGGAATCCATCAAGTAGTAGGTTGCCTTAACACAATGAGATTTGAACGTTAGACCTCCCATCAAAAAGAAACACCAAACTCCTTACACAAATTAAAAGTCTATGGCTTAAACCTGCCAATGATAGCCCCAAGGCTTTCCTCTTTACACTAAAATTCTAACTTATAAAAAAATCAACTTTATATAATTGTATTATCATTTTGAAGGGTACCTTTTAATGTCACCATTAAGAAATACACTAAATTGGTGTACAAGACCTGAATCTACTTGTCCAAATTTCAGGGTTCAATCTAGAAATGTCTCATGGCCATTGATTTCTGTGAACCAGATGTAAATATTACTGTCCTCCCCTCTCCTCCTCCTCCTCCTCCTAACTCACTGTCCATTACCCCATCTCCATTTGCTTCCCAGCCCTCCCTCTTCTTGGCTGGGGGAAAATTCACATTTTGTCTATTTTCCCAAATCCAATTTCATATCCCGCTTTAATTTCATCTTCCTCACCTTCCAATGTTTCTCGCATTAGATCTATTAGAGAACGCACTCCTATCAATACAATGGAGACTTTAACCCTGAAAATTCCATATGAAAATAAATTACTCAAGCCTCGTATTTACTACATCTACTTTACCACTATATCTACTGCAATCATGGAGAACACTACTAGTCACTCAACTCGTAACCTTGTTAGTAGGTAGGAAGAGCTTGTGAGTGTTTGCATGAGAGACCACAGGCATTTAGCCATCCACGGGATAGGGTTAGATTAAGTGTCAATTGCTTCCTACAATTTGGTGTCCCCAAGGAATGTCTTTATAACATTTTAAATATGTTAACTAAGCTCTTCTGCTCTGGGATACAACACAAACTTTGGATGCATTTGGAGTCTTTACTGAGAATTTGTTTGGAATACAGTGCCCTTGGAAAACCCTTGATTATCACTCTAATGAATCCTTGTGCGTTGATTGTTGGATGTGCAGGGAAGGGCAATGTCACTGCTTATTTGTAGTAGGCTATGAGGAAATACAGGACAATCTTGTATAAATTAGTGTGGATCCTAAACACAGTCGGGTGCATAAGGCACCACACATTGGATAGATTAGAAAAGGACCTTTACATTCCTTTTTCTAAGTATATTAAGCTCATCAGTTTACATTCTTCTCTGTGGGTGATTGTTTTTAGAAAATGGAATGGCATTTTTCAAATATTTCATATGAAATAGATTGAGAGCGTTTACTCGGGGTGTCGTACGAATCTCATTAAAACCTAAAAACTTTGCAAAAGCTGGAAAATTGTGGTCAACATTCCTCAATCCTATCAAGATAGGAAACAGTTAAAAACACCCAAGCAGCTCATATGTCTCAAGACAAGCTGCAACCACAAAAGCAGGTTTCTTCCTAGCAATAATTTTGAAAGAACTGTAAACGACCCTGTTACAGATGATTGGGAAATTTATTAAGTGTTTCCTTCCTATAACAAAGGAGCGCCAATTCATGTTGCCCTCAACCATAAACCGTACGCCAGGCGGCACATTACTTTGGGTTTCAACTTGGACACAATATATAAAGGACTATTTCTTCGTCTGTTCAAAATTTAGATTTCCTACCAAAATTCCCAAACCCTAATGCGGTGTGCTGATTTTTTTGAAGTTATGATTAAAAAGAGAAAAAGAAAAAGGAAAAAGAAAATCTATTAAAATAACGTGTATATTGAAGTAGAGGAAATTGGAATGCTCCACCCACGGATCTCTGTAACTAAAAATTAAAATACATTATTCTAATCTACCATTATTACCTTGGAAATAACAGCGTCTCAGGCAGTCGTACCATTTCTTCTCTATTTCTGTTTTCGTGTCATCGATAACTTCCAATTCATGTAGGTTTGAAATGTCATTTGTATCTGCTGTGTTGTCGCCTATGAATTCAAAAAATCAAATGGGTATTCAGGAGCAGTTAGTTCCCGTCGAAAAAATGAGCTTCGCTCACCCTCAGATCTGATTCCTGTAACAACAACCCTTAACAAACTACTCCATAGAACTTTGTAGCAAAACCCTTCCCCGCAGCATTTCGCGATTAAAAGAGTTGCAAGTTGGGATGCAAATGGAATGCTCACATTTAATAAAAATATCATTTTATTTTAGTCAGTTTTTAATATTAATATTAATTATCTCAACAAGGAACAACTAACAATCTTAAAAAATTATGTAACTAAAATATTAAAGAAGTAAAGTTCTTGTGCCTTCTATATAAATCCATCATACTTGTATAAGGTATTCCCAAGTGTAATATCTATCATTTGGTCAAACATTTATTGTCCATCTATTAAAACTAATTTAGAAATTGTCATGGGGTCTCGGTTGATTGGTAAAGTCGGGTATTTATTAAGAGGAGGTCCAAGGTTCAATACCCATTAGCAAGTCCTTTGCATGAGGAATAGGTCGATCGATATCCCTAAGTGTCGAAGGAGCAATCCACCAATGTCCATGTGTGTGTGATCATTGTATGATGGTATTGTTGGAGTAGTCGACTAACATCCCCGAGTGTGCGCTACGGTTGCACGAAGGCGGTATGAAGTGTACACCAGTTGTACGAAGGTGGTATGAAACCTAGGCTTCATCTCGAACGGAGATGGTGTGAAACTTGTGCACTGGTGGTCCCATTCTCACCTGTGCTAAATTCACCGAGGTGATAGAGACTGTGCTAAAAATTGTAATATGTAATGATTCCTCTATAAAACCAAAAAAACCTAATTTAGAAATTTCTTTCTATGTGATAATTAGAAGTTCTTCAAAAATGATGTCAAGGAAAACAAGAAATATGTAATTTAAAATGAGACAAATTACATGAGCTTATATAACTTGAATGTGTAATATATGCTCAATATATTAATGTAATATGCGCTTTCATATTATATATTTGAATTTATGAAGTCAATGACATAGTCTAGATCTCCAAATGCTAGTTTTTTAAGAAACTGGAAATAAAATTCGGTTTCTTCTTTATTGTTGCAGTCTAACATGATGTAGCTTATTACAGCTTCAAGTTTATGTTTACAAATTGTTTTTCATAAGATTACTAATAATCTGTAGAATAGCATTCTCCTCTTTTGAAATGATGGAACCAATTAGCATATGTTATAACATTTTGCCTTGCAATAATCATGGAAATAAACTTAGTTGCAATGTGGCAATCAACACATATAACTTTAAGGATTTGTATGACGTTAATAGTTGTTCCATGGGACATGTTTAACAATCCAAATGTAATTTATAACTTGTCACCATGGTGGAAAAGGATTAATTATTTTTCCTCCTTGTTGGCGCCACTCACCGAACATCTTTCCAATCCACGGTATTAGAGGAAAACTTTATATCAGTGGCATATTGAGAATCGAGATTAAAAAAGAGTTTTCATAAATACATGTAACTACATATTATTTCATGCTCTACAAGCACCAAGAAAACACATCCACACAACAAGCATAGGTTCAATTGGAAATTTGATGATAAAGTTTCAATTTTGTGCATATGTTGCAATCATGGCATTCCATGAGACCATGTCTCTTTGAGGAATTGTGTTCAAAAACTAGGATTGAATAGATAGATAAAAAAACATGTTCTTGAATTCATGACGCATATATCTTACTCCCAATTTTCTAAAGGATGGTACCAAAAGAAAAACACAAATGAAAGTGAAGAAGAATCTAACAACATTGTATTGAGGATTTCTCCAGTATGACAAGTGTTGTTTCCATAGACAAGCTATTGTTTGAATAGAAAAAGGTTATGAAAATTATTATTTATATTATAAATCTTGAGATTTTGGAGTGGGTGTGCTAATTTTCTTTATCAAAGCTTGAATTTTCATGCACAAATCATTTGCATTCACATGTAATATATTGTGTTTTTTTGCCATGCATACCCTTTTAGGCTATGTTCAATTAAAAACATTAATATTGTTATGCATAATTGAGATTGTCTTTATTAGAACATGGATGAACTTTAATGTATTTTTGTAAAATATATTCACAAGTGCATTTTTGCACCCTCAAAGCTTGCTTTAGACATCCATGTGACAAGGTTAAATCTTGATGTGATCGACCATACTTGTTCTAATTTTTTTAGCATATGTTTACCTTCATTAAATTAACTAGTTATGTCTATTTGTAGACACTAAAATTTGGCATTATAACTTCTAACGATGTTGATATTGACATCGCACACTTAAATACACAAATACATACTCTTCACTCTTGCTTAATACACCATGATAGATCTTCAATTACTTTCTCATCTTTGCATACTTTTTTGTCATCAATTCCTAAGGTTTTATAACATAAAATACATCTAAAGAAATCCATCCTCTGACCTAGAAAGATAAGTTGTGTTTTTCCTCTCGATCAAAACCTCCAGCTTTGGCCGATATTGACACATGTCAATATTGACCCTATTGTACGGTTTTGGACCGACATGCTTTGGGCCCAAACTCTCAAGTTCATCATCTTCATATGAACTAATATTTCCTCTTGGTCAGCATTTCACAACATAATAACCATCAAATATGATATAAGTAAGTCAATCATACCTCATTTAGAATCTCTCCTCTTGTAAAATCAAGTACTACATGCACTTATTTCTCCCTACAAAAGCGAAGTAACTAATGCAAATCCAATAGGGCAACACCTTTTACAACTTTGAAGTATCATGTCAGTCTAGGAGTCACCATCTTCCTTCGAAAATCAAGTAAAGTGACCCTTCATAAGTATTTGAAAAGTGTGAAACTCAAACAAAGCATTGTTAAAGCACAATTGCTAAGTTTTTATTTCCCTACAATAGATATCACATGTTAGGAGAATGATGTGCAATTTGATCCTCTTCGAGTATTGGTAACATCAAAAGTACATAAGGTGCCCATAACCCACCTAACTTTGTTTTATAAGAACTCCTTGCACTATAAGGATTTTCTCGTAAAATTTATAGAGTCATACCTAAGGTGAGAGAAGAAGACTCGATATATAGCGACACTCACAGCACCCAAAATCAAACTCTAAGACCTGACACCCCCGACCAAGTCCAAGTTCCTAGTCCGTACATATTCGATAGCTTCACAATTTTTTGGGTTCGGTTGTGATAGTCTGCCCTCTTGTTTCATCAATTTTCTAGTTCAACATACCTCAAGATCAAGTGCAATATCAGGTACGTCTCTTATTCCCTCTCTTGTACTTATGGTTTCAAATTCCATTTGCTTATTGATTATGTCCGTTAACTAAAAATGTGGAAGTGTGGTAATTAATCTAATCTAGAACGACATGTAAATACAATAAATAAATGCAATAAATGACTATGGAAAATGACCCAAACAACTAATCTAATGAAAGTAGAAACCCTAATATGCAAGAGAAGTATGGAAAAGACTTAGCTGATTTGATTGACTTGCATGACTATGTCGTAGAAGTGACTGGAGAAACAAGAAGCGAGAACGACTATGCGCAGAGGCCCCGAAAAGGATGGATTCGATCTATCTAGCTAGATTGGAGCACTGGAGAGATCCAGGAGCACATGTGGGTACTCTAATCTGCTGAGAATGGGTGCATTGGTCTTTGAAAAGGGTCCAAACCGAGTTTCACATGTCATGTAAGTGATCTCAAACCTTCAATATATGTCACATCGGTTCGTTGCCTTTGCGCACCAAGTGTCGTTGATAATCCAAGATGAAAGAAAGACTTGCAAGAGACCACAATAAGTATTAAAACCCTAAAAATAAGAATGTAAATGAATAGGTCAAACTAACCTCAGTTGCCACAATAAGGGCTTACTAACTGAGCGATGCACTACATTCCAGACCCAAATGTAGTTCTAGTGTGTGTGTGTGAATCATGTTCCTTAAGTGTTCCTGCTCAGTGCAGACTTTGTGAAGTTGTGAGCTATAACTAAATGTAAAATGTAGTAAAATGGTGGATAAAATAGAATAAAATACCCTCCTATGCTTTTGTGATGCGTATGAACCAACCTTATCCTTTATGATGGAGCTAAATGAATGTAAATGATCTCTAAATGCCTTAGATGAATGCAACCTTAGGTGGATGATAGTAGTGACTAATGCTTGGTCCCTTAATATGGTCTCATAACTTTATATTTATATGGTTCTCTTGTTCTAATTTCATAATTAACCTTGAGATGGCCGACCGCCAAAAAGATAAGAAGCTAAAACGGCTAGAAAGTGCCCAAAAAGTGGCAGGAAAGTTAAAAAGGATCGGGGCACCCTTGGTGGGACCAGGTTCCCTAGTACTAGTTTGGGCGCCCTACTCAAAGCTAAAATAACGTAAAACAACGAAAGTTGACTAGGCGTGCGGGTGTAAGAGGTTGGGAATGACAAAAGAAAACAAAGTAAGATGGCAAAATATGGGGTTAATTAGTACTTTCTTCACTCAAAACCTTCTAAATAAGTAGTATGACACCGGGACTAACTAATGTCTATAGTGCATGATTTTGTGTCTACAATGTCGATCTTTACTTTATTACTTATTATTTGCGTTGTGACTCAAATATCCTAGGGTTTAACTTATTTTTTATTTTTGTTAAATCAAAGGGATGTAGCAATTAGAGATGAACATGTAGCAATGTTGTCAGCAAGAAATAAAATGAGACCATAATGCTTAAGGTGGCTAATTTGTTGTTGTAGAGCATAAGCAATCATCACCATCATGTCCATTAATTCAATGATAATTGTAATATGGATGACCTTGATATTTTGTAAGCCAATAAGGAGGATAACAATGAGTAGATGGAAAGTTGATCAATTGATGAGTGAGGAGTTGTGGAAGAATATCTTGTTGTTTAACATTGAAATCAAATTTGAGAGGTGTGGGTAGGACTTGGGGTTCACTGATATGAGAACATGTAGAAGACATAGAAGGAGAATGAGATGTAGAAGGAGAACAAGCATGGGATTGAGAAACATCCTTGAGATGTTGAATTTCATATTTAAGAGATGTAATCGTTGTTTCCATAGCTTGAATTGACTTTAAGACAACTTGATTGGATGGAGGATTAGGATCAATAGAGTCATCAAATAGATGATCGAAGATGGCACTTACTTGAGCGGGTGGTGTGTTGCGAGGTAGATAGATAGTGTCTAGGGATTTTTGAAGAACAACCTTACAATTGAGATGCATTTGAAGTAGGTCATGCAAAGAGATATGAGGAAATTGAGGAGGCATAAAAAAGAAAAGAAGGATCTAAGTGTATTTGAATGTGGGTTCAACAAATGATTTAATAAAAATAAAATTCATTAAACCCTAATTGCAAAGTAACTAAATACACACTATGATATACAATTCAGATACAAGATGACACAAGAAATAAACAAATAATCATGAAACCCTAAGTATAAGAGAGAGGGGGAAGGAATTAGCTAATTTGTGCTTGATCCTTGACTCGATATAGGCGGGAAGCTGATGAATATAGAGGATAAACTGTCGTAACTTTCCATAAAAAAATCTGGCACTGTCAGAGTAGGACAAAATAGGGCGCCTAGACTAGGGCAGGGGCACAAGAGTCTCATTATTGGGTGCCTGTGATTGTAAAAATGGTCAAAACATGATTTCGGAGTGTCGCAAGAGTGTCACTAATATTTTTTTGGTCCTCTATATGTCACAATATGATCACCAAGGTACATGTAACTCTGTAAAACAAATATTCACCTAAAAACCCACAATACCGCATCAAATCCAAAAAGAAAGATGCATATGGGGAGTTAGACTCGACTCCCGAGTACCAACCGAGTGAATTTATGACCGAGCGTTGCACTAAATCTCATACTTCATATAGTTCTTATGAGTGTGTGAAAGAATCGTGCCCTAGGATGCCCTTGTGGAAGTGCACTTGATAATGGTTATAGCTATATGTACAATGTAGATAGATGCATGGATGGAATAATAAAATTCCCCTTCTTATGTAGTGTATGCAAAATATGCGATACCTTTTTCCTTGTATGAATGTTAGATGGATTCCTTTGTGTAAAGCTTGATCCTTTATTTTGATCACATAGCTATGTATTTATATGATTCCCTTATTTGAATTTTGTAATTGACAACTGGAAGGCTAGCCCATAAGAAAATAAGATGCCCAAAAGATAAAAGAGTACCGAAAGAGAGAGTAAGATGCAAAGTGGTCACGGGTACCCATAGGGGGTGAGGGCACCTTGGTGTCGTGTCTTGGCTATGTCTTTGTGTCTGAAATCATAAATATAAGAAAGTAAAGTTTTGACTGAGTTGTAGGGTGTGTAAGACCAAATAGAAAACAAGAAACACAAAAAAGAGGCCAAATATAGCTATCAATTACTAGTTATTTCACTTAGGAATCATATAAATAGTAGTATACTTTTAGGACCTAGAGATATACCCAAGTGCATGAATTTGTGTTTACACCCCAAAAGTTCCAACCACTCGCAGACGGATAAGGATCAAAAAGTTACTATTTTGTTCCAATTGAAATTATTTTGACCCTGATTTAAGAACCCATATAAGAACAAGACAGGAAAGGTGATGTAGCCTAGAATTCACCAATACAAGCCCAGGCGCGTTGGCACATCACTCATCCTAGACTGAGCACTCACCCGAAGTGTGTAAAGGTACCAGCCCTCTTTAGGGTTGTTGTTGCAGGATGTTAGCATGATGAAGACTTTAATCATTCAGATCTATAGCTAATATATCTTTCTACAAAGTGCATATTCATATCTAGATCTAGAAAATAACATCATTAAAGGATAACCATAATGGAATCAAACATGCAATACTGAATTATAACCATGATAACACCTTGTTTCAGTCCATAATCCCCATTATATTAATTACATTAAATACACAAAAGCTTCATTACAATAACAATAGTATACACTCATGCGTGTAATAGATCTAGCAACATAATCTCACTATACCCTAGTTCTCACACGTATATCTATGTTCTCTCATTACATAGTTCAATACATATTTATAAGGGTGGGGACTTTCCCTTCACCGCTTATCTAATCCCAAAATAGGTTGCATGTTATTATTAGCCACACGCCGTTACAAAAATAGGATTACATGTAAGAATGCTAACAATAGATCTCTCTTAGTCAACTATTAGTTCACAATTCTATCTTTAGCTTGCATCCATGTAAAGCACTTCGTAGCTAATCATCCAAAAATAGCCAATGTGTGTCGGTGCAAGTCTCCAATCGGTTTGAGTGCTCTGTAAGTGCTTCTAAAAATAGATACTTTATGTGTGATTCTTTCTAATACTCGTGCCTTTGAATGCACTCGCTCTCGCACGCGCGTACCTTCACGTATTTCCTTTGCTAAGTGCTAGATTTTGATTGATCAACATTACCCCACACTATTTTCATTGTCACCCCAACAATGGTTGTCTCCAAAATGAATAAAGGAATAAAAAGAATTTTGATGAATGAAAGAATGTCTTTAACCTGTAGTATCTTCTGCTGCAACCCAAAGAATCAATTCTAGATATTCCTCTTTTATCTCCTCCTCTAAGGTCTACCACTCATTGAGCACGACCTCTGCTTTCTCTGGAATATCCACTGAAATTGACTCTAATTCATCCCTTGTAATCTCTCCTTTTTCATTCTATAAGACCAACACAATGTTGGACATGCCAATCATTCTCCCTTCCAACAAGTCCATCTTTTGAGCAATGAGTTTTCCAAGCTCATCTAGCCTTTCCCAGTGTGGAACTTGAGTGTTGTAAAGGGCATCACACTTTTCTTAACAAGTGTTACATTATGCACGACCCAATGTCTCATCCTTCATGGCCTTCAGGACCTCATTGTCTTCTAAAATAGTCCTGGTCCTTATAACGGCCTCTAGCATTGTACAAATATTCAACGCTTGATCCACCTTCTTGAGTTCCTCCTGCAAGCCCTGAAGCAATCCTTCATATGATGCAATCTTCCACGTCACCGAAGCCTTTTCCTCTTTTCTTCCCCGTGATGGATCCTTTAGCTCGTGCATGCACAGAGGTTCATCTTTAAGCACTAAGTCCACCAATGTACTGACATAACATATTTCCGAAGGAAACATCTTGGGTACCTTTGGCTCTAATTATGGCCTAGCCTTCATGACATTAACACCAATCTCCTCTTCCATGCCGATAAACACAACGCTTTCTTCTTACGTGCCAAGTATTTTTCCTATTTTAAGCGTGCTATATCCTCATCCTTAGTCTCGATATCCTCCTCAATGCCATGATTGTGGTAGCTTTATCCATATTTTGACGTGTCACCTCGCCGAGACCTTCATGAAAGCATTTCTCACTGCTCATCTAACATAACAAAGAGGCTTTATTGTTATGTGTCTGGCCTGAGGTGTATTTTTCAACCTTATTGACATGCATGACTCCTCACACACATCAAATTTTGGTTCATCCATGTGCATTTGCATCGACCATGACAATTACTTCCTTGTGTGCACTTTCACCATATCTTCATCCATTATCTCCAAGCCGTATAACTCATTTTTTGTCATTGTTCTTTGGAAACGGATGCGGACAATTTTACCTATGTCCTCAGCGTAGCCCATGGTTGATGGAATATACTCCCCACTTGTTCTTCTTGATCTAGGTTGTTTAGGAACTTGGGCTTCAAGATTTGGAACTTGTGCTTCTATGTCTTGAGCAATCTCGGTTGTTGTCTCATCTACCCCTTTTTCTCCCTCTTCTCCATACTTTATTTCTTCATCTTTTTGTTCCTCCACGTTCTCTAGGGGTGTAGGATAATTGGGCACGCTTTCCTTAGACTTTTCCACTTCCTCATTCCACTTTAATTTCCTTCGTCTTTTCCCCGTTGTTTCCTTCTTTGGAGAGAGTCGAGGTGATTTGCGCACTATTTGCAGAGTAACACCTTGGGTCCTTGTTCTCCTAAATACTCTCTTGAATCGACACTCTCCTTGGACTGCATCCAAGTCCTCATCATCTTCCTCTTGTGGCTGAGGTGGTGTAGTTACATGCTCAGCTTCATCCTTATTTGGAGGTTGTCTTCTACCTCTATGTTCCAAACCACCACTATCCTCATGCTCTTCCTCTTCATCATCAACCCAAATTATTTATGTGGGCTTGGGTGCTAGAATATTTTCCATTGTATGCTTACCTTTTGGCGGCCCTGGGAGCATGAAATCATTCTCCACATACTTAGTGTTCTCCAGCTTGGGTTTGAGTTGTAGGTACACAAGCGCTGCTCCAGTGTCCCCAACTGCCAAGCTTACAGGTTTCATGCTTATAATATCTAAAATAAGTCTTTCAATGTATGCATTGCACCCTAGATATACATACTTCTTCCTTAGAGTGTGGTAGTCACAATCTACCTTGTCTGCATTGAAGGTTAAGCAACGCATCTAAGAACCGATGAACTGATGCTTGGAAATACCTCGTTGTGAAGGCATACGAAAATTTACACCATGGGCTCCAAGCCCCATCCTTCATCGTAAATTGTGCAATGTAAAAATGGTGGTATATAGAAAACTGAACTTCCTTACCCACCACCAAAGGTAAATCCTTGGGTATGCGCCACTCTTCCTCGAATGTCGTGTGGAGTCTATCATACCACATCTCTGCCCTCTACTTGAATGGTCCACTCATTGATCCATCGCACAAGTACTTGCCAAACATTTTCGTAGGTGACTTGTGCTCCATGGGGTACTCCAAAATCTTCTCTTTTGGCCCATCAAGCACCCCAATATCCATGAATACTAAGGATAATAACACATCGTTAAAACTTATTTTGTCTTATGTCTATAATTCTTTGATGATTGTCTTTGTTATGTGATCTGCAATATTGTAGACCACTCCTTGAGACATCTTCTTGGTGATGTGCAACCACATTGTGTTTACTGCGACCACCTTCCTTGGTCATTCAACTTTGTCACAAGATGTGCAACTACTTGCACTATTGGGTACTTCTTCAACTTATCAATGTCCATGCCACGCGGACCCTTGGTATACCCCAACTCCTTCCTCATCTCTAGGATTAAGGCCTTATTAGTTAAATTGTTAGGTTGTGGAGCCTGTTTTCATGTGTGAAAGTGTTGAAGACTGTACACTAAGAGTACTGTACACTTTTCATGTATCCTCGCTGGGGTTTGGGGCCGGGCCGGGCCCCGAGCGGGGGTTCTAAGTCGCAACCCCAAAAAAAAATTTGGGCCTTAAAACGTGCTCGATATATTAGGAAACATAATTTTCTCATATGGGCGGGATTTTGACCCATAGGTTTATGGGACGATTTTTTCCCTTAGTTTTGATACCCACAATTTTGTAAAACTACTTAAGCAGTTGTCTATTTATATGGTCTTATGCATATGATAGAAGCATGAAAAACATTACAGATGTGCTTTGAATTTGGGTGTGAATTTGTAGATTTTATTGAGTATAGCTCCAAACAGATCTGGGTATTATATTGAGAGAGCGGTGGCTTGTAATAAAATCCGAGTAAGTGATTCTTAGTGGAAGTAGCCCAAATTGGGTGAACTAGGTTAAATATTGTCTCTTTGTGTTGTGTTATTTTTATTCTACACTTTTATTTGAGATCTGTAATATTTTCTACATATTAGTTTCTACTGTTGCTTTTTGTGAGGGATTATTCCACATATTTTATCCCTTATTTCCTAACAATTGGTATCAGAACCTGGTTTGGTTTGTTGAAGTGTTGAATCGTAGGGAAAGTTTTATCTTGAGTGGGAGATATGGCAGATGATGGAAGATCTAGGGTTGATAAATTCAACGGGTAGAATTTCAGTCTTTGGAAGATGCAGATGGAAGATTACCTTTATCAGAAGGATCTTTATACTCCGCTGTCTGAGAAGGTGAACAAACCCTCGAGTATGACAGATGCGGAATGAGATTTGTTGGATAGGAAGGCACTTGGGACAATCTGGTTGTGTCTTGCATCTTCGTTATTATTTAATGTTTCAAAGGAAAAGACTACAAAAGAACTGATGGATGCATTAGGAAGTTGCATGTAATGCTTCATATTTATCTTATGCAAGTGACTCTCAAGACATGCATGTTGTTCTCCCGTTGGGAAAATTGGAGTTGGGTGTTGTGTTGTAGATCATGTTAAAATATGAAATGTATGTGTAGCTCAATATGGTTCATCCATTCATGTATAATTGGATTATGAACAAGTTTTATATCACCTTCATTGTCAACATAAAAGATAATAAATTATTTCTATAGTACTCTAAGTCCTTCAAGTATTTGATGTAACCATATCTCTTTATAGACATCTCCTCTTACAACATGATATGTCTCTTTAGTGTAAGATCGAGAAAAGTTTTTTTCTTGCTTCCCATGATATTGACTAGATTTGAAAGAGAACACATCAAAAGTAGATTTTTAGTCATCAATATTACTTGTATGATTTGAGTCTCAATATCATGTCAACAAGAATTAATCATTCTTCATGTATTCTAACAAAAAATCTATTGTTCTCTATGATATATCTAAAAATATTCTTTCGCTACTTAAATCAAATGACATATTTTTGGCTCTTTATGAAATGTAAGAGATAGCCGATATAGTAGATGTATAGCTTGATATATGTTAAGTAAATTACACTCCCAATAATCTCCCGATAGAGAGTGACATTTACTTGTGGTGAAAAATCATCACGAGACAACTTAAGCTTTACCTCCATGCGTGTGTCAAATGGTTTAATATCCATCATCCGAAAATTCTTATGTAATGTCTTAGAATTCTTCGTTTGGAACATAAAAATTTGGCATTCCTTCCGCCATAGTTCTAGTCCATGTCAATAATGTAATAGTTTAAGATCTATCATTTCAAATGAGGTATTAATATTTTTCTTCATTATATCTATCATCTTCAATGAACTACTAGTGATGAATAGATAATTGACGTAAGCAAAAACAATTACAATTGCCCCTTTGCTTTGAAGTAGAGATTGGGATCATAAGGATTCCTCTAGAACTTGTGATGAATGTGATGTTCATAAATATCTAAATAACATTCCCATGAAGCCCGCTTGAGAGCGCATAAAGACTTGATAAGTCTACACATTTTTATCCAAAATAACCCCCCCGGGCTAATTTGGCAACTTACAACCCATTTTTGGACTTAGTGGAAACAAGTCAAAAAGAAAAAAACATGGTATAGTTGATCAAATTTGGCTAGGAAATCATGTTTTGGGGAAAATATCAATGAAATGGGAAAATTCAAGTGTTCCAAGCACTTCTCTTCTTCTTCGCAAAGCCTTTCTACCAAAGAACTTATAGAAATTTGCAAGAAATTGAGTGAAATAGGTCAAAATTGCCCTTTGATCGGTAAAATCGTGCATCTAAGCCACTAGAGGAACAAATATCATATTCCCTTGTTCTCTACAGCCTTCCATGACCGTATAACACTTGAAATCGTGTGAATCTAGTTTATATGACATAATAGAAATTGTTCCAATGTTCCAAGGTTTCACCGATTATTCGAAATGCCGAATTTAAAGGGGTCAAATAGGGCACTTCTGGGTTTAATCATTCGAATCAAGCCTCAGTATGCACCGAGGAAATGTTCCCATGTTCTCCCATTTCCTCATGTACCCACAATGACCGATCGAAGCAAAGGGTATAAAGGGCGAGTTCATCACTTATGTTTGGGAAATTAGGCACGAGGGGCACCGTTGGAACGCTCCAACGTTCTAACCATTCGCCGACGAGCCGAAAAAATGAGACAAAGAAGAGACTGTAGGCGGGCGAGGCATTGGCTAAGACACGGTCCTAAACAACACATGGAATTGTTCTAAAGTTCATTTAGTTCTCTGCTCATCCACTAACCCCACCGCTCACACATAATGTGGCATTATTGGCCTTGTTAGGCGAAACAAAACCGCTCCCCACTACCCCATCCTCCACCAACCGATTAACCAAACCAAAGCACCAAATTATTAAAGCAAAGAATTGAGGCCCAAGAGGAACTTTCCATAATTCCATTTGTTCCTCGAAAACCCACATGTGTTGACATGGAGTTGGCTTTTTGGCCATAACTTCGCCTGAGCTCCAAATTGCACAAAATCAAAGTGGCGCTGAAATTGTCTCATTGGGAGCTCCATTTTGACATAAAGACATGAATAAAATGATGGAGTTTTGGTGTTGACAAAGGTAATACATGATTAGAAGTGAAAAAATGTAGTTAAGGCAATTCAACTACCCATAATTAATGGTGAAAGGCATCCATACTCCTCCCGTAGGTAAGATGACATGGAGGAATGGATTTGGGCAGGTGCCATGTGTTTATAGACACTTATTGCCTCTTGTTGGTGGTTGAATGGAGAATGACGATTTTTCCTCTTTTTCCCCCTTCTTTCTATCCTATTCTCTATATATTGGTAAACATGTCTCATTTGTAAAGGTTGGACCCTCTTAATCTACAAAGGCATCATGCCAAAATGGTTTTCCGAGAAGATATGAGTTGGAGGACTCATATTTGGGATCTACAAGGTGTTTTGTGCCTTCTTGCTTCGATGTAATGGATTGTGCATACTTCAAGCAATAAAATCTTGTGTTTGTGGCTCTCTTTCTACCCTATGCTTGTATTTCATTTGCATTTTCCCCTCTCCATCTACCACGTGTATGTTGTGCATGTATTTCCCTTCAGCACGTCCCATTTTTGCTATATTTTGTGTGGAAAATGGAGGATAAGATGTTGTTTTGGCTTGTGGAATTCATGTCAGCCCTCTCCTTGCCCATTTTCTCCCATTTTTCCCTCATGGAGAGTGTATATCCCCCTTTCTTAGTGTTATCACCTCTCTTTTTACCTTGGGATTTCAATTTCATGCATATCTTTCCCGGTCCTTGTGAATGTGTTAGGATAAACTTAGATTTGAGGTAGTTTTCATGTTAGCAAGAGGATTTTTAAAGGAACCAACCTTTGAGGTTTGTCTCTATTTGTAAGTCCCACACTTGGAGACAATCCCATGTTATCCAAAAGTGTTGATCTTCCATGATCATCCTAGGGTGCTAATTTGTGGTGATAACACACACCTTTTCTCCTTTCTTAGGTATGACAAAACCTTCTTCTTGATTCATATATACTTCTTGCAATATTCATTTAGAAAGGCATGTTTAAATCTATTTAGTGCCTTTTGAACCAAATTGATCAACCATAAATGATATCATCATGATAATCATTATAAACGTGTCCTCATAGTCAATTCCTTGTTTATGAGCATAGCCCTTTATTATGAGCCTTACCTTGTGCTTATCAATAATGTTGTTTTATTTGTAATTTGTCTTGAAGATCCATCTGTAACCAATAAGTTTTTTCTATGATGGAAGATCTATAAGCTGCCATGCATTATTTCATCATAGACTAATATTCTATATTCATGGCATCTTTCCAAGGCTTTCACTCTAAAGATTCAGAATTGTAGTGGGATCAATGGATTCAATAACTACATCATTAAGGAAAAATTTACCTCATCTTGAGTCATATTGCTTACTCATCGAGTGATGAATGTGTTTGGGACTCCATCAAATTTAGCATCTCGGTATCACATTAGTATACCATTTCGGCATACATTAAGCTATTCATGTGGGTATTGACCTTTATAATCATCACCATCATCGTTGTCATGATTAGAGATTTGATCAACTTCATTTTGTATAGTTTAGGAATGATCTACTCATCGTGAGATTTTTTTAATGTGGATCTCACTCACTCTTCTCTTGAAACTCAATATCTATTCTCGATATATAGTTTCCTTCTTTTCGGGATTCATGAGTCTATAATGCAATGTCTCTTCATTGTACCTTAAAAAGATGTATCTTTTAATTCCATGTCTAATTTTGTTCTCTTCTTTTTGGGTGCATGCATTCTTTCCTTACATCCTAAAATATGTGAATGAGCTATAGATGGTTTATTTCCCGACCATGATTCTTGTGGATTCACTCCATAAAGAGCTATAATAGGAACTCTAGCTTACAATCAAATTGTTGTTTTACTATTTTTGCTCAATATGTTTTCTCCAAACCTAAATCACCAATCATGCAATTCACCATTTTCATGATAATGTGATTCCACATTTTTAAAACACTATTTTATTGTACTATGTGAGGTTGAGTTAAATGATGTCGAATACCATCTTATACCAAAAATGTTAAGAATTAATTACCGGTGTATTCCACCTTTATTAAACATAGATTTTTGATTATATGACCATTTTTATTTTCTATGAACATTTTGAACTACTTGAAATTTTCAAAGGCTTCATTTTCACTTGTAGACACAAAATCTATGCACTTGGGTACATTTCTAGGTCCTAGAACATACTAATATATACATGATTCCTAAGCAAGAAAACTAGTAATTGATAATGTCTTTTGAGCCTTTTGCTTTATCTTTTATACTTTTATTGACCTTACACACCCTACAACCTTGTTAATATTTGACTAATTTATATTTTATGGCCTCGTTACACTAGCGTCTATTTTAGGACAGAAGCGTTGCAGGCGCTCCTATCCCTTTCGAGCGCTCCCCGACCCTCTCTAGTCCTTTCTCACTCTTTTGGGTCTCTTTTACTCATTGGGAATCTTTTACACTTTCAAATTGGCCTTCCTGTTGTCAATTATGAAATTCAAACAAGGGAATCATCTATATACATAGTTATAGCTCTCAAATAAGGGGCTAAACACTAGTATTATCTACTATCACCTAAGCTTGATCCATCTAAAGCACATTCACTCAAGGGATAAGGGCTTCATCACTCTACATACACAACATATCAGGGGGAAGTTCATTCTAGATTACATCTCACACATTCTATACATTTGTTATATTCTAGATATAGTGCGTTATCATTATGCAATTTACACAAGGGTATCATAGGGCATCATTATAAACACTTTCACACAAAATTACATGGAGTCTGAGATGTAGTGCAGTGTTCAATCGTAAGATCACTCTTCAGGTGACCGTCAGGGTCAGTTCGAATCCCCATTTTACATCTTATTTATTAGGTTTGATGTGGTTTGTGGGTATGTGCAGCTAGGTATCTATTTTGTAGGTTACATGTGTGAACAATGATATTAGAACAAATCCAGAGAGAAAAAAATAAACCAATAATCTCCTCCCGCACAAAAGATTAGAATCGAGCATCTCGTGGACACTAGTGCCCAAATTCAGTCACTAGTGCTCGGGTGCTCCTATCTCCCATGGGTGATTCTCTCCCGCACATTTCTAGGTCTCATAACCTTCAAGAAGCCTTAATGATGTTGCTTCTAGTTTGTTCCAGTTATTCACCAACCCATATCATCTCCAAGTTGCACAAAATCAACCAATTCACCCTCTCTCTCTCTCTCCCTTGTTTAGGGTTTCATATTATTTCTTGCTTGTTGCTTGTTCATTTACTCGGATTTTTTCACTTGTATATCATTACTCGTGAAATTAAGATTTAATTCAATTTATATTAAATCATTTGTTGAACCCCAAATTTTGATCGAACACTCAGATCCTTATTTTGCATATTCTACCTAGTTTTATTCTTCTCCAAACCTAAACCCTAGTTATACCATGGCTCCTAAGGTTCCACAAGTCTCCCGTATGACTTACTTCAAATGCACCCACTAAGCAAATATGTTATCCAAAAATCCCTTTAGCACACTATATACCTCCCTCACAATACGCCACCTGCACAAGTAAGTGCCATTTTTGATCATCTCTTTGATTTACCCTAGCCTTCGTGATACCTTAACCAATTAACCTGCCTTCTAGTCAATTCAAGCTCTACACTGCTTTTATTTCAAGATAAATTTCAAGCTAGGAAACTACAATTATATCCATCACAACTGAAATCCACCATCTAATAGATGCTTCCCATGACCATGCTAGTTCTTCTTCTACATCTCATCCTGATCCCATGTCTACTACATGTACTTATACAAGTGAAGCCCAAGTCTTACATTGGAAGCATCTCTCAAGTTTTACCTAAATGCTAAGCAACATGATATTCTTCCTAAGCTCCTCAATTTCCGTGATGATCAACTTTCCACCTACTCATTACTACCCTCCTTATTGTATTTCCAAATACAAAGGTCACCCATTTTTCAATCATCACAAAATTAATGGACATCATGATAATGATTGTTATGCTTTAAAATGAAGAATTAGGCACCTTGAGCATCAAGGTTTTATTTCATTTGCTACACAACATTCTATTACATACTCATTTCCATTTGCTAAATCCCACCGAGCTACCAAATCTAATCCCTCTATTTCTAATGAGAATCATGCCATAATTACTAATGTTCCTTCTTCGATAAGTCAAGAGCCGCCTATCCAACCCAATGTCATACCAACTTTAAAAATACTAACCCCATTACATCCTCCCATCAAAGTCTACTACAATGTTACCAATGCCAAATAAGAAACCACCTTTAAAAATAATTACCCCATTACCTCTTTCTATTAAGGCATCTATGTAATGCTTACCAATTCCACTTAAGCAACTAAAGATCCAAAGAAGCACAACCAATTCCCTCACCACAAACTAAGATCCTACACCAACTTCCTTCTTATGATCTAACTAATATCTATGACACATTCCAAACTCCGTCACCATCGCATTGTCTCTCTTACGTCATCACATAGATCTCCATCATTTGGAACACTAGGGGCATAACACTTTCCCCCTCCATCTCTATCAACTATTTTTAGTATCTACTTACAACCTCTTTGCTACACTTCACACTCTGCGTTTCATGTCTAATCTTTCTCAAAGATTCCTACACCTTTAGTATACACATTGTACCGTAATTACTTGATGACACACTCTAGTGCTATGGTTCACACTCCACCGCTGAGGGCCCACTTCAAAATGAACCTCACATCACATAATTTTCACGCTCTATGCTTCATGATATATATTTTCTAACATCTACTATCAATCGCACATATAAAAATTATTTCCCAACGACGCACTCTAGTGTTATGGTTCACACTTAACTATTGAGGGTCCACTTCTAAAATGAACCTCACATTACATACTTTTCACACTTTGTGCTTCACGATATATATTTTCTAGCATATACTCTCAATCACACACATAACTTAAATTTTCCGATGACACGCTCTTGTTTTATAGTTCATTCTTGAATGTTGAGGGAGAATTTCTAAATGAACCTCATCTCATACACATATGCTACAGGAAATGCTGCTCCTACCAATATTCACTCCTCAGTATATCACACTATCACACTCATACAACATTCGTACATCTTGGTTTTATTTACTTTTGTTATCTTATACTACTTACATGTTACACTTTTCTTACTATGTTAGCTAGATTCTTAGTATGTCATAATATTTTTCTATACATATATGTGCATTCACTTGATATATCGAGGTGAATGCATATCTCTTACAACTTATTACATGATGCATGATGCTCAACACTCGCTCTTCACTAGCCCCACCGAGTCTCCCGAGGGCATTTACCTTTGTTACTCTTCTATTCTACACACTACAAGTTCTATTGTTACATTATTTACTACTTTTGCTACTACCACTTCCTTTTCACCGATACATACATGATTTGACCTACTATTTATCTTTCTAACATGCTAATGGATTTTTCATTTTTAGCATTTTCCTTGCAAGATATAAACAACCGTGGTTAAATGTCACTCTCTACTTTCTCTTGTTTTATATTGCTTTGTGCTATGCCCTATGTCTTGTTTGATCATTGTATAGTTTTGGCCGCTTTGGCCTTGATTTTCTTGTGAGATTATGAGCGATGTTCCATGTATGAAACCCACTTTTCATGGTTCATCTTGTCTTCCTAGTTGCTTGTTTCATTGTCTTCTATTGCATGCTATCTCATTTTCACTAACACTTGTTAATAAACTCTCTTGTTTGTAGGTTCCTTGGTTTCTACCATGCACATCCCCTACCCCCGCAGGGTATATCTTATTAGATATGCATATCAGCTTCTTCGTCCTCTTATTTGGTCTCGCATTCTCTTACAAATATCAAATGCACCCTAAACGAGGGGGCATCTATTAGGTGAATAAATCACTCTTACAATAGTTTAGTGCTTCAATACATCACAACATAGTACATAATCAACACAAACATATAGTTACAGATTAGCCCAAAAATAGACTTGGGTCCAAAACACGAGAATACACTAGCGCCCAATCCTAGACAATAATGTGATGGGTGCTTGTGTCCTGGGGAAAAAAATTCATTTTCTCACTCCAACACAATTTACAAAAAATTTCAAATTAGTTCTCCAATAGCAGGAACTTTCCTCCAGCTTACAAAATTCGCCTATCACTTACATTTCAATTACAATCGTAACAATAAGAACAAAAAACAACATGAACAAATAAGGGATGCACAGTCTATAGTGGTGCTTATTCGGGAAGCGTCATAGAAGGAGATAAAAACTAGACCTATCTCCCCAACACTCTTCTCTTGCCGTGAGATCGCCCAAAAAACTCGCTCTTGGGATGAGAGATCCTAAAACCCCACCTTTGGCATGAGATCTCGCAAAATCTCACGTTTGGTGTGAGATCACCTAAAACTCACTCTCGTGTGCGAGATCACCCAAAAATCGCTCTTGGCATGAAATTGCCTAAAAACCACACCATTGACAACATGACATCCAAATTCAAAGAGCATCTCTAAGGTAACAAGACAAATTTCTATCCTCTACTCTCTCATACATCAGGTGCACACTTTCCTTTACACACCTTTTACTTACTTATACACATATTACTCTGATTTTTCATATACACGACTTTGACTACTTTCTTGCTCTTCTTCGCAGTCCTTCCTTATACGCAACAAGAATCAACTCACAATAATAGGTACAAGCTACAAATACGCTTCACCCTAGGGTCTACCTCCCCTTCTTAGTTTCCATGCTTCATTGTGATCACTTCGCGCTTCACTTGTCCACTCAACATGTTATCGGCTACACTCTTCTCTATAGATCACAAGGTACACATATTCTATCTACTTTATGTTATCAAGTATTCACTCAACAACATAAATTGGGGAAAATGTAGACATAAATCTATGCACTTGGGTACATTTATAGGTCATAGAGCATACTAATATATACATGATTCATAAGCAAGAAAACTAGTAATTGAAAATGTCTTTTGGGCCTTTTTCTTTGTCTCTTATACTTTTATTGACCTTACACACCCTAAATCCCTGTAGATATTTGACTGATTTATCTTTTACCGCCTTGGACACTAGGGTCCATTTTAGGACAGAAGCATCCAAACACTTCTGTCCCTTCTGGGTGTTCCCGACCCTCTCAAGCCCTTTCTCACTTTTTTGGGTCTCTTTTACTTCTTGGGAATATTTTACACTTTCGGGTGAGCCTTCCAGTTGTCAATTCAGAAATTCAAACAAGGGAATCATATATATACATAGTTATAGCTCTCAAATAAGGGGCCAAACACTAAGCATTATCTACTATCACCTAAGCTTGCATCTAAAGGAACAAAGAGAATTACAAAGCATCTACATGACACATTCACTCAAGGGAGAAGGGATTCATCACTTTGCATATACAACATAGGAGGGGGAAGTTCATTCTATTCCATCTCACGTATTCTATACATTTTCTATATCCTAGATCTAGCCCGCTATAATTGTGCAACTTGCACAAGGGCAGCCAAGGGCAACATTACACACATTTTCACATAGAACTACATGGATTCTGATATGTAATGTAACACTTGGTCAGTAATATCAATCTTCAGTGACCACCGGGGTCATTCTAACTCCCCATTCTGCATCTTATTTATTAGGTTTGATGTGGTTTTTGTGTGTGTGTGTGTGTAGTTAGGTATTTATTATGTAGGTTACAGTTTCAAAAATAGCATTAGAAAAAAATATAGTAGAGATCAACATCGAAGCTCCTCATGTACGTAAAATATCGTAACCCGAGCATCTGGGTGGACACTAAGACTCGATTCAAGTGATCAGCACTCTAGGTTCCCCCTGTTCTCCCATGGGCACTTCGCCTTGCACATTTGTGGGTCTCAAAACCTTCAACAAGCCTCGATGACACTACTTACAATCTGTCTAGTTATTTGCCTTCCCATATCATCACTAGGTTACACGAAATCAACTAAGTCACCCCATCTCTCTCTCCCTTACTTAGGGTGTCATATTATTACATGCTTGTTGCTGGTCCATTTACTGTATTTTATCACTTGTATATCATTAGGTGCAATCATTACTTTGAAATTAAAGATTTAATTCAATTTTTATTTAAATCAGGTCTAAAGGTAATAAACACAAATTTTAGGTGAGTAATAATTAACATAGAGCATGAAGTATTGAAAAACTACATGACCGGGGTATCATCTATCCAAAAAGATCACAAGACACCAAATTTAGTTTTCTAAAAGCATGACCTAAATAATTTTCATGAATGATGTTTGATGTTGTTTTCCTATGAGACAACTAGGGAATTTATTCATATTTCTCTTTAGTGGAGGCAATCATCTCACCAATCTATATTTTTATCTTTCACCTTGTTTGTGAATCAATGAGCACCGAACTACTTTTCAAACTCAATGTAGTTCTCCTCATACCTCAGTGCAAAGCTACATGCAAATATCCCTTGACCTAGTTACTTCATCCAAATAAAAACCTTGTATGAAAATGAAAACTTCATAACTAGGCCCTCCTATGTTGTGTACAGAATATGTAGATGTAGTCCTTGCTTCTTTATCTCGTGAAGTGATAGATATATCGGTGATCGGTAGATAAAAATGCTTAGGTTAGATTGTTTTATATATGAGTTATTACTTTTGATTTAGGACCTTAGTGGTGGGAAAGGACGACCCAAAATATATAAACCAAAAGATAAAAGAGTGACAAATGGGCCCATAAAGAGAATACAAATGGAAAACAAAATAGGCCAAGACCATACACAATGGTCACAATTGTGTGTGTGGTCCCGACCTTGTCAGTATGGTCTTGGACTAAGATAAGATGAAAGTAAATAGTAATATTAGGGTGTCGATGCCTCTCGTAAGAAGGCTAAAAATATTATCAAAGAGACAAAATAATAAATGTTTGAGTTGAATCAAGTAACAAGAAGAAAATGAACAAAGGACTAATAAAGACTAAGATCCTCTCATTTTGAATAACTCATGTACAAAACAAATTAACAAAAGCATGATGTAATAATGATTTTGTATAGAATTTGTGTCTAAATTCCCCCTTTATGTTGGTGAATGAAATTTACTAGTATAGAGGAAAATGAATACGTACCCATGAGAGTGGTGAAGCAAGAAACATACAAGCATGTTAAGAGAAAAGAATTCAATCATGGTGAACAATGTGAGTCATCGTCTAACCCAAATGAAGATACAAGAGAAACATGTTTTATGCATTAAAAGGGGACATCATAGTTGTAGATAAACATATTTGCAAACATGGAGATTCAAAATTGGTGGATATGTAGGGTTGGGGGTGATCAAATCCCTAAAAAAGTACTCAATTTTAAAATAACATGGGACTTGGATGCTACTAACACCAAGGGAAGAGTGTCACAAGGATACTTAGTTTTCCCCAATAACACTTCCCAATAATGGGACCATTTTGTTGTAGACAAATCTATGTCTCAAAATTTTCTAAAACTCATACAAGGTAAAAGTGAATGACATCTCATCGCCCCCTTTCAATGCATTATATAGATTTATATTGTGAGATGGGTGCTTGTATTATATTTAATATTTGTAAATTCCCCCTTGTATTCATGATAATAAAGTGGAATTTAGTGCCTATTATTTTGGGTAATCACTTGTGACCACTTGGGTGTTTAGATTACACTGCATTGGGTGATATATTTTCCATGCATAACCAACTTGCTAAATTTGTGAAAAAAATGTGTGGGAGAGAATAACCTTGCATAGATAACCAATTTTACTTGTTTAGTGATTTTTGGGTGAGGATAGCCTTACATAGTTGACCCATGTTACTTATGATTGATTTTTTATTAAACAAGAAAGAGGGGGACGACCTTACATAGTTAGCCCCATATATTTGCCCCCATTTTGGTGAAAAGGAGATTGTAAAACACAACCGTTTGATGCAAAAGTGACAAGAGTGAACACCATTAAGTGATATTAGAGTGTCATTGATAGGAATTATAGAGTACATAATGTGAATTTTTGATATCATGCAAGAGATCCACTAAGAGGTGGCATATCAAGTGTGAAAAGAATGTTATTTCCATAGTGGTGAGAGAAAGACAAGTAAAGTGGGGAATAAGTTTAAAGGAGGGTTATACTGTATAAATGTGGAAATAATGAGAAACATGATCACAAAGGATGCTCTACTTCTATTCTCATACTCTAATTCACCAATCTAATGAACTTTATTTGTAAAATGAATGTTTTAATGATTAGATCCGAATATCCATTCTCGACTGTGAGAAAAGAGAACTTTTCGGTTAGTAGAGTTTTAATAAAGTTCATTTTTTCCTGATTCAACTTATATTAATGAGATCTTGAGCATGGAACAATAAAGTGATTCATTTCATAAGGATTTTCTTGCATTGATCGCTACCCTATCACAATCCAACTAGGTTTGTTCTTAGGTAATTTTTTCTCTAGTTTTCTCTTACAAAGACCTTCCCTAAATTCTAATATGTTTTTCAAATACCCTTTTTGGATTTCTTTCAAGATATGTAAACATAAAGGGGGTTCATATGAGGAAATATTACCCATTGGGTTGATTTACCATTCCAATTAGGTCTCTTTAACCATGATAATTTTGTTTGTTAGAATGTCAATGGGATCTTCCTCTTGTGAAATTCAAAGATCCTAAAACCTCTTTCAAAATTAATAACATGGAATGTGTAGTCACAAAATATTGCACATTAGACATTATTTAGCCCAGTTTCATACTACTATTTAGAAGGTTCTCAAGTGACTAAAGTATTAATTAATCCCACCTTTTTGGCCATCTTATTTTACTTTTATTTCATCATTCCCACATATTTACTTATGCATGCCTAGTCTATTTTGTCATTTCCCGCCATTTTAGCCTAAAATGTGGTGTTTTACCTCTACCGAGACGCCCTAGGGCACCCTGGTCCCACCACGGGCACCCCAGTCCATTTTTAACTTTCCCTCCACTTTTTGGGCTCTTTGTGACCATTTTTCATACTTATCTTTTTCCTAGTCAGCCTTGTTAGGGTTAATTATGAAATTAAAGCTTGAGAACCCTATAAATATAAATTTATGAAACCATAATGAGGGTCCTAATGTCACACACTACTATCACTCCATCTAGAGTTGCATCCATTGCATCACTTGCATCTATTAGTGCCATGCACAAAGGCGAGGAGATCTCGCATCAACACACACAAGATATGAGGAGGGATTCTATTCTATTCCATGCACACATTCTATTACATTTTCTATAGTTATTATTGCTTGCTACTTCACAAAGTGTGACTCGATATGAGAACACCTAGGGCATGACATGCACACACGTACTTCAGTAACTACATCGGTCCGAAATGTAAAGGCAACGCTCAATGATAAGTCCATTAGTTTGGCATACGAGGTCAATCCGATCCATTCATTTTGTATCTTTATTTTTCCAACCGTTTGATACTTCCTTTTCTATTGTAGGTCATCACTTCACTACCCAACACATTCGACGCAATTTAGAAATTCCAGTGTGATAAACAGAGAGGGTTTCACCCATCTGCAACCCTACCAAAACCATTTTCGAGCATTTGCGCAGAGACCAGGGCACCTCTTTATCGCACTGTGGTGCCCTGTGGTGCCCTAGTACTCTTCCAAGTGCCTTAGTCTACTCAGACATCGAGATCTTCCTTCACGGGTCTCCGATCAAGCTTGTCCTTACTTCTCCGAATCTACAATCGCACTGTGATGCAGATAGTTCCAACAATCAACTAAGTCATCTTTCCTTTATTTCCTTGCATATTAGGGTTTATTTCTATTATATTTAATTATTCATTTCTTTTATATTACTTTAGCATACTTATTTACAACATTTTATTCCTCTTACTTAGATTAAAAAGGGTTACTATTTCTTTACATCTAGTCCAATTTTAGTTAATCATTTGGTGAACCCAATGTATTTCACGCTAGGATCCTTCTCATTCTTCTATCATGGGTCAACTTTATTTATTTGATTTACTCAAGAGATATCCCACTTGTCAGACTATTTTCCAAAAATCCCTAAACACTAAGTATTATGATGACAATACGACACCACACGAATTAAGTTCTATGCTTCATTGTTTCTTTGTTGACCCCCGATCTTCGATTTAACCTATATCTAAGCAACCCATCTTAGATTTGATCGAAGCCTTACTTCAAGATAAATTTACACCCTTAAATATACTATTTCAAGATACATTTTCCGCCATGGACTCCACAATCACATCTCTTAGATAAGAAATTCAACAACTCAGAGATGCTTCACAATCACATGTTTGTTCTCCTTCACCATCTCTTATTCAATCTATGTCTACTACATGTCATATAACTAAACCTCAAGTCATGCCATCTCCAGAACCTCTCATACTTGATCAGCAACATTAAACCACATGACATTCTCACTGAGCTTCTTGGTCATCAATTGATCACTCTACCACCTATTGATTACTATCCTCCTTATCGAAAAACACAATATGAAGATCATCCATTTTTCCATTATCATCGAATCAATGGACATGATGACAAATATTTCTATGCTTTACAACATAGAGTCAAACATATTGAGTGTCAAGGATTTATCTCATTCACCGAAACATCCTATTGCATGCCCACCTACAACTTCTACATCTAAATGGGCTCCAAAAACTACTCCTTCTACATCTAAGGAGCATCACCCTACCATTTCTCATGCACCTTCTTCGGTTAGTCAAGAGCCACCTAAGCAACAACCTCTCCAAATTAGTTCACCATCTCCTCCTACTCCGTCCTCTACAACATTATCAAATCAAAACAACTCATCACTCCTTAAGTGTTTCTCTAGAGTCACGTTCTCTTGCTAAGTCATCTATTGTATTGCCAGTCAAGCTAAGCAACCTCCTCCATTAAATATATCGGCCACATCACCAAGTCATACACAACAATCACCGCCTAAGGTTAAACTTGTAATTCCAACATCTGCTATAGATCCTACATACGTTGATGATTGAAACCTAGATGACCTCTACTATGATGAAGAACCATGTGATGGTCATACTTCTCTTCACATCCCATCAATTTTGTTAAGGCAAGTAATCCATATATTGATCCACTTAGTGTCTCTTGATTAGACCTTCATCCCATATACACTGGGGGCATAACAATCACACATCCCCCCATTCTTCTACTATAACTATATAATATTACATCACACATTCCATATCACCGCGCATATCACTACACTATCATTACCCGATGACGCACTCTTGTGCTTCGATTCACACTTCGACCGCTTGAGGGATTACCATTACACCGAACCCCACACACACCAAACTTAGGAACTAAACATTTCATTTCACCATACATCGCATGTTATTCATTATCCATTCTACACTTATTTTACATTCTACATTATACTAGTCATCATACACATTACATTTGTTTCACGTATTCACACATTACGTCTCATCACACACCATGCATTTATCCATCACCTACATGATACGTACTACATTAGGTTGCATTTATATATTGGCCTAGATTTACATTCTATCATCATTCTATTTCTATCACCGCATCTACCATATTCTACATTGCATTCTTCATACCATGCATTTACACATCCTAGTCACCATTTGGTCACCTATACTACATTGTTCTACGTGCCGCGCCACCACCCTATGATGCACTTTAGTTCCTTGGTCCATACTCGACTGTCAAGGGTTTACCAATCAAATGGACCTTTACCTTCACCATGCGACATTTCATCCTCCCACATTTCTACACCTAGTGACATATGCTTTAGGCTAAATCGTCACCCACATTCATCATTGCATATCGTAGTGGTATATGCTTTAGGCTAAATAACCACACCTTCTTATTCATATTGATCGACATACACTTTTAACTTAATTGTCACCTATTTATATCATCATGTAGTGATATACGCTTAGGGCTAAATCATCACTCATCCTTTCATCATATAGTGGTATACACTTTAGGTTTAATCATCACCCTCCGTTATTCCTCATGTAGTGATATATGCCTAGGGCTAAATAATTACTCATCATTTCATGATATATCGGTATACACTTTGGGCTCAATCACCACCCTCCATTATTCATCATGTAGTGATATACGCCTAGGGATAAATCATCACTCATCTTTTCATCATATAGTGGTATACACCTTCGGTTAAATCACCACCCTTTCTCATTCATCTTGTAGTGACATACACTTTAGGCTAAATCATCACCTATTTCTCTCATCACCCATTGCTTCATCTTATAATGATATACACTTAGGATAAATCATCACTCACACATTCAACAAGTCGTGATATACACTTCAGCTATAGGGCTCACACACATCTTCTTACATGTTGCATCTCATCACCACTACACATACACATTCATCGCATTTTTCTAGACACACCAAAACCATCCGATCATTTCCCAATGATGCACTCTCATTTACGGTTCATTCTTACTCACTGAGGGGAAAACAAAATAAACCTCTATCAGATACACTTCCATACACTCAAGGTGCATGTTACTCCTATCATTCCATCTTGCATTCCATTCCATCCATCCATAATATGCTACATTATCTTGGTGCATTTAATATTGCTTTTCTAGTTTTTTTCATGATCACCCTACTACACATGTTAGATTCATTTATTATATGTCATTATCATACACACATGCACATTCACGCCTTTGTCTAGTGTGATCACAGATACAAGACACTCACACACGACATGGATGTTCACCTTCTACCCTTATTATACTCGGTCGTTGGGGAATCCACATTCATCTTATACAAGTGCTATTGTTTAATTTTGTACTTAACATCTTACATTACTTGATTATACATGCTTTGACATATTGGTTATTACTCTAACATGCTAACGGGTGTTCCATGTGTAGCACTTGTTTTGCAGGTGATTATATGCTTCCATGACTACTTGTTTTTTTTTTTTTTTACACTTGTCTTCCATTGTTTGCTATTGTATGTAGGCTTTGTCATTTGCTTGTGTGCACACTTGTTTGCTGTTTTTGCCATGACGACTTTTGTATGTCTTGTGATATCATGAGTGATATCCCATGTTTGCAAGCCACTTTGTGTGGTCCTCTTGTTTTCTTGCATGTTTACACTACTTTGCTTGGTAGTTCTTACATTGTTTGCGTATTTTACACTTATTGCATGCATGTGTTTGCGGAATAACACTTATTTTGGCTAGCCATCACCTTTTGTGTGCCTTGGTATCTACCAAGTGCTTTCCTTTCCCCCGTAGGGTAGAGTTTATGTGTTAGATGTGGTTAGTCCTATTTTTGGGCTGCATTCTCCTTTCACCATCATAAAGATGCGCCCCCAAAGAGGGATGACATCATCGATGGTTTTATCACACTAACATAGCGTATTTACACTAGTTTAAGATAAAAGTTGCACTTTCCACCTCGATATCAGGTTCAATTCAACATAGATTTCTGCCCTTGGCATTGTGGATTTACATACAATGAGTGAGTTCAGACTAGTATACAAACTCCATACACAACGAATTTTATAGGACATGATGTCCTTAGCATTTCTGAGGAGAAATCAAAGATTAGAGGACACAAAGCGTTCCTCCCTATAATTCTTCATCCAGCAAGGCTGATCACCCAAAAACTAGACGCAATAGAGATCTCTTCACATAAATTTCAGCAGTGTATGAAGTAAAGTTCGAGGACATAGAGCATTTCCTATCTATACTTCTTCAGCCTGTGGTGGTGTGAGATCGCCCAAAAACTCACAACAAGACATGATATTCTTCTACACCCTTTTCATGACATGGATCAAAGTGCACATGTTCTATTTATACTTTTATTTAGCATATTTTACATTTGTTTATTTACACTTGCATATTTTACACAATGATTTTACATATATACATATTTGACTACTTGATCGCTTTCTCCTTGTAGTCCTGGTCAGATGAGAAACAAGTAGTCAAATCATGAAACAATAATAACAACAAAAACAATGACAATGCAATGATTTACACACCACGATGACACTTTCCTTTACTAACCATGTAGGTACACTACACACCACAACAACTACACACACATTTCACCCTAGGTTCACTCTCATCATTTTCTTAATGTACATTTTTTTGTCTTTAGAATTTCACTCTCATCCATCTTTTTATTTTTTTCATTCCACATTTGAGTCTAGTCCATCGCAAGACATCTTTTCTACAATCTTCATGGATATCAGGTATGCACTTCTTATCTACTTTATGTTACCGAGCTTTCTCGTTCACCAACATAAAGTGGGGGCAAAATGTAGTCACAAAATATTGCACATTAGACATTATTTAGCCCGATTTCATACTACTATTTAGAAGGTTCTCAAGTGACTAAAGT
Organism: Taxus wallichiana var. yunnanensis; assembly: GCA_018340775.1. Taxonomy (NCBI): domain Eukaryota; kingdom Viridiplantae; phylum Streptophyta; class Pinopsida; order Cupressales; family Taxaceae; genus Taxus; species Taxus wallichiana. Next base: position 166,677,386 of record CM031233.1, on the reverse strand, counting down.
ATTAATTAATCCCACCTTTTTTCCATCTTATTTTACTTTTATTTCATCATTCCCGCATATTTAATTATGCATGCCCAATCATTTTCATCATTTCCCACCATTTTATCCTAAAATAGGGTGCCCTACCTATACCGGGGTGCTCTGGTACCACTAGGGGCGCCTGGCCCATTTTAACTTTCCTCCACTTTTGGGCTCTTTTTGGATCATTTAGCTTTTCATACTTATATTTTACCTAAAGCGGCCTTGCCGGGTTGATTACAAACTAAATCTTGAGAACCCTATAAATATAAAGTTATGAGACCATAATGAGGGCCCTAGCGTGACAAACTACTATCTATCCATCTAGAGTTCCATCTATCGTATCACTTGCGGGCCCATTAGTGCCATGCATCAAGGCTAGAGATTTGCATCAACACACACAACATAGGGGGAGGGATTCTATTCTATTCCATCCACACATGCTATTATATTTTCTATAATTATTATTGCTCTCTACATCACAAAGTTATACCGACACGAGACCACCTAGGACACGACATGAACACATGCACTAGAACTACATCCTGGGTCCCAAATGTAGTGCATCATTCAATGATAAGTCCACTAGTTTAAGGCGTAGATGAGGTCAACAAAACCCATTCATTTCGCATATTTATTTTTCCTAAGGTTTGATACTTCCTTTTCTATTGCGATTCATCACTTCACTACCAAACACATTCGATGCAATTTAGAAATTCTAGTGCGAAAAATAGAGAGGGTTTCACCATTTTGTGACTTCGCCAAAACTAGGTTTCAAGCATTTGCAGAGACCAAGCACCTATTTTCGGACTCAAGGCACCCCGAGGTGCCCTAGTACTCTTCCAGTGCCTCGTATACTCAGACACCTAGATATTCCCTTCGTGAGGTCTCCAGTGTTCGTCCTTTCTTCTGAATCTACAATCGACTCGTGACAATCTCCAATAATCAACTAAGTCATCTTTCCTTCATTTCCTTATATTAGGGTTCATTTCCATTAGATTTAATTATTCATTTGCTTTATATTACTTTAGCATACTTATTTACAATGTTTTACTATTTATTTACATCTAGTCCAATTTTAGTTAATCAGAATGCAAGTGATTTCTTCCTAATATTACCTTTAGAGATCATGTGAGATAATATAGATATAAGATTTTTTATCAAAAACCCCAAAATAGGGTTTCGCGAAGCCCGATAGAGGCAAAATGAATACTTATGACCACACATAACTTTATCAATTCCTTAACCTCGGAGAACTAAATACAAATTTATTCTTTGAAAGACAAGGTTTGTAGATTCTGATATGTTCCCAATAATAAGCTTTTAGTCGGAAAATGAGGAAAACTACCTAAAAATAGGGTAGTCTCATTACTAGTTCTGCAATAATATCAAAACTTATCAACATTACATTATTATATACCTTAGATGATATCAATCATGTTATTAAAGTAGAATAGAACCTTGAAATTTTATTATCTCACACCCTTTTTAGGATTGATTTCTTGACTCTATATTACTACATGAGGAAATAATATGGAAAACTAGTGAATCCAACTTCTCTCTTAGTTGTTATATAATTTTTAATGTTACATGACATCTATTTTTCCATCTATGGAATATGAAAAACCTCACGAGGTGGATTCTATGTTTAAACTTAGTTTATAGTTGTTATTTTCACTCAACTTCCCAACAAGAAAAGAGAGATGACTTCTTCCCGATTTGACTCAACCACAAAACAACTTTGATATGTCATAATGACACATTAGAAGACTCCTACCACTCATGAAAAACTGTATAAGAATCCTAATACACTAAATTGAGTGGACTATTTGCATATACAAACACATCAAAATTTAAATATTCAAATAAGACTATTTTGGAGGAAAACAAACCTCTCCAAAGGATAAAATTAGTTTTTACACACTTACTTTGACTAAAAACTAGCTTAAATCATTTCAAACTCATCAAGAAAGTTCCAAAACTTGTAAAGATGATGCACCCGCATCTAACCACCAAAGTACAAATAATTCATCATGAACTCTTCATAATCATTCAAATTCTTGTTGTTTGACTCTAGATACATCTATATGTCTTCGCAATCCTCCTCCTGGATTCCAAGGCTTGTTTATAACAAATATTAATGGATAGAAGCATGTATTACTCTCCAGTGTGTACTTGTTACATTGGGAGTGGGATTATTTTGTATCAAGTTCTTCTTTCTTCATCTTTATACATGTTATTTCTAGTTGTCCTTTATCTCTTTTAACCATATCCAAACATATTAAAGAAAGGATTCATTTCACCATGGCTTTAAGGAATTATTGAGTGTCAGTGTATTTTCTTAAGACTTTGGTATTCATGATGAATCATATAGACTTCATTTTTTATTTGCCTCCATTTCTTCATTTTCTCTTTTAGTCTTCTCTTCTTATAAAACAACTATACAATGCATCTCTTAGTTATTTTGCTGAATTTGTCGCTCATCTTTCATGGATTCAACATGCCCTTTCTCATCACTTTGAAACACCATAGTAGGTATTCGATTTTCAATTATCACATTACACTATTTTCTTGCTTCAAGCTCACTAGTTTCTTGAGCTTCTATAATCACCTCTTTTTTGCACTCTAGGAATTCTTCATCACTCCAAAATTAGCATTCTTACTCATCTTTATCCGATTTATCCTCTAGAACTCTTCTTCCCCATTGATCCATTTCCACGCATGCATTAGACCATTCTTGAAAGGTATACTCACTTTTTCTTGTTTCCTTTCATCAACTTGTTTCACTTCATGATCTAACACTTGATGATCATATTCACAAACACGTTCTTGACCTCCTTTTTCATTATCTTTCTTCATAACCTGCCATATCTTCTTAACTAAATTCATCCTACCTTTAAACATATCATATAAACCTTTAGATGCTTCCTTTATACAATTACCTTCTTCATTACTTACCTACTGTAAGTAAGTCCTTATCACCTATAATCAACAACTTAAAATCTTCTTTAATAGTCGCATATTCATCCTTAAATGGAAAAAGTGTATGTTTGTGGCCCATATTGCTCAACGTAGTATGCATTACACCTTCCATCATCAATAGCTTTATCGTCAAAATTCCAAGGCATTCCCTAGAGAATATGATAGACATCCATAGGCATAATATCACATAAAACTTGATATCTATAGATTCCTATTTGAAAATATAATTTACATTGGTCACCCATCAAGATTTGATGTCCTTTTTACAACCAAGAAACTTTATAAGGAGTAGGATGCACTAACCTTTACAAATTCATCTTATCAACCATCTCAAAAGATACAAGATTATCAGTACTACCACTATCTATAATTACCTTACAACATTCACCTTTGGATTTACAAATTGTTCTAAACAATGTCTTTCTTTGTGAAGGTTCCTGGATCTCTTTGAGGGGCTTAAGCAATATTCTCTTCATGAGAAATGATTCATCAGTTTCAAGAGCATCTTCATAAATAGTTGAACTCTCACTTTCTTCCTTATCTGGGCAGTGAGCTATATGAACACTTAGCTTGAATATGGATTGTCATTATATTAATAAGATCTATGACCAAATTATCCACATTTGAAACATCTAAAAATGAACTCACTAGTTATACCTATAAGAAATGGTCTCTTAACTCGAAATGAGTAGTTTCCTTTTGAAGATTGTTATGGTATTTGTGAGTCAAGCATTACTTTCTTCTTGTTATGTCTACATATGACCTCTATCTGCATGCTCTCCTCTACCTCTAAAGGTTCTAACTCTTCCCCTTGATATCTGATTGTATCTTCTTGAAAAATTTTCTTCTATTGTTAAGGACAACTAATATGCCTCTTCAAATGATTTAAGAATCAAAATATCAATCTCATCTTGGATAGTAAGTCACTATCCATTGATATATCTAGCAAATTTCTTAGCATAATACTCAATATGACCAACTCTAAAGGCCAATGTGTAAAACTCTTTTTATATACTCTTTACCGATATATCCTTCGCTTGAGATTCTACCGTCTCTTGAAAATATTGGTCTAATAGTCCTCAAGCATGAATTTTCCTTTCAATTTAGCCACCATCCTATCCCATTTCTTGATCTCGGTCTTTCCTTTCTTGAATCTTTCTTCCTACAATGTATCCCACCAAAGAGATATACGAGATTTCATCCTAATAACAATTTTTTTTACCACATTCTCATAGTCCAATGTACTTGTCCATGGAATTGATCCAATATATCAATTCTTCAATCATTAATCTCCACTCATACATAAGAACATCTAATTTTGGTTTTGAAGTGGCTTTCACAATGGCTTGAGAAAATATGTCTTCTATGGTTTCTTCCTTTACCACCAATTCTTCAACTCTAGTTCTAGGTTATTCTTATTTGTCACTAACATCTCCACTCTCATCTCATCTTCTCTGAGTCAATTCAACTTCCTATAATATTTCCTTCACTCTCTTATCTCTTTCATCAACATGGTCTAAGTAGGTTTCCTTCTTCCTCCTCATCTTACTCTAGTTCCATTTTAACTCTCTTGATTGTCTTAGCTTCTTTTCAAGATCCCAACTAGGATTTGATACCAAATTTAATTCCATAATTCTACTTTCACACTCTAATTCACCAATCTAATGAATTGTGTTTGTAAAAATGAATGTTTTAATGATGAGATCTAAAACTCCATTCTTGATTGAGAAAAGAGAAATATTTAATTAATAGATGTTTAATAAAGTTTGTTTGTTCTTGATTCAACCTATATTCATGACATCTTAAGTGTGGAAGAATAATATGATTCATTTCATAAGGATTTTCTCTTTCTCGATCTTCCTATCGCGTCACAATCTAATGAGGTCAGCTTCTTAGTTAATTTTGCTCTATTATTCTCTTTTTTACATTACCTTCCCTTGAATTATAATTGGTTTAAAAACCCTTTTGGGATTTCTTTCAAGATATGTAAACATAAAGGGGGATCATTTGAGGAAATATTACCCAATTTGTTGATTTAGAGTTCCAATTAGGTCTCTTTAACTATGTACAATATTGTTTGCTAGGATTGTAAATGGGATCTTTCTCACTGTGAAATTCAATGATCCTAAAACCTATTTCAAACTTAATAACATGGAATATAGGTGATTTATTCCAAATATTATCTTTGGAGATTGTGAGATAATATAAATATAAGAAATTTTGTTAAAAACCCCAAAACAAGATTTCAAGAAGCGTGATAGAGGAAAATGACAATTTCTTATCATACGTACATGTTTCAATTCATTAACTCGATGAATTAGCTCTAGAGAAATAAATACAAGCTTCTTATTTAAAACATGTATAGGTCTATAAACATTTTATATGCTCCAATAATAAGCTTTTAGTTAGAAAATGAAGAAAACTCTGCCTAAAAATAGGGTAGTCTCACTAAGTAGTTGTAATAATATAAAAACTAATTAGTATTGGGCACTTCTCTTGCCTTAAATGATATCAATCATGTTGTTATAGTATAAGATAACCTTGAAATTATATCAACTCACACCTTTCTTAGCATTGATTTCTTTACTATATATTATTACATGAGGAAACAATGTAGAAAACCAATGAATCCAACTTCTTTCTTCGTTGTTCTATCATTTTTTAATGTTATATGACATTTATTTTTCCATTTATGGAAGATGGTAAACCTCATAGGGAAGATACTTGTTGGAGAGGAATTTTTCGGGTGGAAAACTTGTGAATTACTTGCCAACGCTCCTGGGAATCTAAGTCCTCTACTTAACCAAATAAGCCTACATCGGGATATGCATGCGCATGAAAAGGTGGATTTCTCGTGGTGGCCTTCGACCGGGATCTAATAGAGCACTCCACTCACCCCGATGAAAATGCTCATGCAGCTATCTAAAAGTGGGGAATTTTCATGAAGGTGGGAAAGGAGTGAGAAGAAAGGTAGGAGAACTAATGTTGCAGTAGAAAATCGATTCCCTGCATGCACTAGTTAGAAATTTCAACACATGTATTCTACAAATGGCAACAAGACGAGATACAATCGCAAACTCAAAGTTTCTAAAATATCCTCATCAAAGAGGCTACAAAATCCTTCTTCTTTGTATTGATGCTTAAACAGGTCACATAATGAGAGAATGGAAGAAATTTGAGAATGGAGGAAATTAGAAGAAAATGGCCATCTCCTTTGCTTTGTCTAAGTACAATGCACTCCCGAGTTTACAAGGTCAATCACAACCCCCTCAGCATAATGGTGTGAAGAAGCCATTAAATATCTCGTAAGAAATGGTTACAACTTCTTCTTTGTTAGAAAGAAACGGTTTACAATCTTTCTCAGCCATTCTCGTCTTCGTTTAGATTCTCGATTCACAAAGAAACACTAATGGTGAAAACTAGACTTTACATAATGCAAACACACACTCGCTTTTGTACTTTGAATTTGAATTGTTTCATCTTGCCTTTGAAATTTTAAACAAGATCCATCCATGTGGAAGAAATTCACCTGAGCGTAGCTGAGGAGGATGCCTTTTGCATTTTACGACTTTATAGAGATTTGCATTTTTTTACATTTTTGGTCCGCCTCTTCCGCTGATATGAGCCTGACACGTGGCTTCACTTGAGTGGAGACAAAGTCGTGGTCACTTTTATAATTTTACCTTTTTTAATGCAGGATCAAAAAGTAAAATTGCTCGAGGCCTACCTCCCCGCTTTCGACTCTTTTGATGTGGGCTTAACATTTGAATTTTCCTTTAAGCCCGATCGGTCATGCCACTTTATGAATTTTAGCCCTTTTAAAAAAAAGGATCAAAACCTCAAACTACTCCGCAGCCCACCTCTAATTAGATATGTCCATGTACTTGTGGATAATGGGGCCAAAATTTGATAGGAAGAAAACTTTCGTCATTCATGACTGTGGAAAATGCAGAGAAGAAGAAAACTCCACCATTTTGCGCCACTGCTTTTCAAATTTCTTTGCAAACCAAGGGATTGAATACAATACAAGGTTCGATGATCCATGGCCATAGAAATATTGACAATTTCATTCAAATGAGGACAACAATAGAATTTTCACGTGTCTCAGACGGGAAACAATGTAAAATTTTCAAACCATGTAGAATTGAGAATTTAAACAACTTCAAAGCATGAATTTCTCAATCTTTTCGACTTCAAACTTTACTCATTCACTTCTAGAGGGCATGAGCTCAAAATTTTTGAATTTGACTTAAAAATGAGGGGGATTTTGAGGGCTTACAACAGATGGCCTCATCTTGGGACATGACATGGACTAATCATAGTGAAGACTTGACATGGGAATCTAAAATCTCAATCTCTAGACTCGTAATTCATGGACCAAGGCCTTATCCATTGTGGTCTTGTAGAGTCATGTAAAATATAATAACAAGAGAGAAAGAATAAGGAAACATACAGGCTGAAACACAAAAAGGATGACAAATAAACACACGACACACAACAGAAGGGAAACACATATAAGAATCACCTATGGTACAAGGTCGGGACAACCCACTTTCACCGAGATGATACAATTTCAAGTATTTCCCGCTCCGAGGAAATTCCAATGGCGTTCCATCCAAATATGAGAGAAGAAAATTGTTTTCACTACAAGCTTCATGAATCTAGAATGGGTCGAGCCATAATGAATCAAACTTTCCATGGCTGCCTTTTTGTTCTCTTCTCTTGTCCCATAGTAGAGGATGAAGTCTCCAACTTTGAATTCTCTTGCCTTTCGCCTTCTTATCAAAGATATTCTTTACTTTCAATCGGGTGCTCCTTAATGTGATCCACCACTAGGAGTCTATTTTCTTCCCCAAATTTTCTTAAGAAAGAGGATCCTCTTGTCAATGGAATTCTTGTATCACCATCTTTTATTTCCCGCAACAAACTGCCTGAGAGCCAACATCTCGATCATGAGAGGGATTTCGCTTTCGACTCCATATAGCAACTGGAATCGTGACATACCTATTGCCTTCTTAGGAGTGATCCTATCCACCCACAATGTGTCGTACAACCTTTTTGTGCCAATTCCTTTTCGATTTTCATTTACAAGCTTCATGACAATTTGTCATGGCAATGTTCTCATGTCGCTTGATTCAACCTCGCTCATTTCTCGTGATGGGGAATAGTCAAAGAATGAGATAGGGAGATTCCGTGAGCTATAAAAAATTCTGGTCAGCCTCTTCAAGAGAAATAGGCAGCATTATTTGCTACAATCTTCTCGTGGAACTCCGAATGGACTATGATATTATCCTCGATGAAGTCGTGCATACTATTTATGTGTTGGATTATTTGGCTAGAATGGCTTCCACCATTTGGTGAAGTAGTCTATCACATTGCTATGAGTACATAAAGTGCCCCGTGCTTGAGTGAGGGTTTAGGGAATACCAATGAAGTCTAGCCCCACTATTGAAATGGTCTCTTTCAATAACCACATGCCCGAGTGGTAATGTAGTGAGTCAGGTCTTCCAACAAACTATTGACATGCTTTGCATTTAGAAACCCAATCTTGAGTGTCTCGTAAAGATGGTGGGACAATAATACTTATGTTATCCATATTTTCCCCATGTAAAATATTGAATCAGCCACGACAACGACATGTAAAGAACTGTAGAAAAACATGTTTAAATCTTGTAAACAAGTTGCAGCTGTATGACTCAATAATGGAATGACAGGGTCATAAAGACTAAAAGACCCTATGTAAGAAGAAACGATTCTCAAGTGAATCCATGTCTTAAATCTATTTAACAAAGTTACATGTGGGCTCAAAATAGAATAATAGGGTCAAGAGAAGGAGGGAGCAATGTCATAGAGAAGCCATCAAAGAAGAAAGAGAAGAAACAACAAAGATTCAAAGTCTTCGTGCTCAAAACAAATTTAGGAACATGTCCAAAATCGATTAAGTATGGAGGAGCCATGGAGAGCCAAGCAGGTGGTCGCACGATGCTTATCCAAAATCAAATCCATAAAAGGGAGGCTTGAACAAGTTTCCTCGGGTCCCCACGTGTCCTGTGCCCGAAATTGAGGTAGAGTCAAAGATAAAAGTCAAAGGTGGACAGGCATAAACAAAAAGGCTGGGCTAAGTATAAAAGTGGTCAGGAAAGAAGCCACGTGCAGTCAGCCTCCGCACGCCTCCCAAGGTTAAATCCAAACATGAGACTCAAATGAGTGCCAACGCGCTACATAGCCCAAGGTCCGAAAAGGTGTGGGAGGGGTCGCTGAAAGTGTAAGAATCGTGGAGGTTTCCACTGCAGCCGATCCGATGCTCCTTCGAGAGGCAAAATCCTGCGTGGGTTTCTAAGTGAGCGCAGAGCTCCACGCGTCCCATTTCAAAAAGGGACAGGGTCAGTGTCAATAGTCAAGCACCGAGATGTACCACCATGGGTGCTAAGTGTCAACACGATGCCGAATCTAGAGAAAATTAAGAGAAGCTTTCCCAATGAGCGCCAGGATGCCGATGTCCCTGCTAAGATATATGACTCGCGAGTAAGGGAATTAGCCAAAATATAATGAAATTGAGAAGACCATGGAAGAAGCCATGTGTCACCGATGCCAACTCAAAAAATGTAGAGGTCACCTTCGCATACGCGCCATCCCTCCACATGTCCAGCTTTAAAAAGGGGACCCATTTTCAAACTATTTTCCCGCTTATTTTGTGCAGACCTGACCCAAATTTCAAATGCCCATATCTTTCGACTCAAAGGCTCTAGACCTAGCAAACTCAAACTGCTTCAAAGATCTCGCCTCTCTATGCCATGGAGATATGTGAATTTAAGTTTGGAAAGGTTAGGTTGATAAAAATGGAGAAAAGTCTTCACGCCATTAATGCAGTGATCTATTTTGCCACAACAACCAGATCGATTCGATCCGATCCATCGCTTCCTCCTCCTTCAAGGCACAAATGAGAAATTGATTTATTCAAGATAGATTTGGGGGAAGATTTCAAAGAGAAATTTGATGGCAAGTTAGGTTGAGCTCCAAACTAGTTTTCCCTTCTCTCTCCCTTTATTCCTCTCGCTTAATCTATAAAAGAAGGGCTCAGGCTCATCAGTAAGGTCATGTTGTCATTTTCCTCTCTGCTTCCCCCTAATTTTCTTCCTATGGGTCGAAAATGGAGTTCAAACCTCCTCCCTTGCTCTCCTATAAATGGAATTTTTTCCTCTTTCGCTTGTGAATGATGTTCTATGCAAACTTATGAAGCAATAAAAATGTGTTTCATGATGCATTTGTCCATCATTTTCTTTTTTGCTGTTTCTTCTTGCCTCTCTTCATCAGAGGGGTACCCTCAGTGCATGTTTTGATGTTCATTTCAGAGATCTAGGAGTTGTGTTTGTTGGGTTTAAAATGTTTTCTACGTGAATCCGATATTTGGCCTATGATGCAGCTTGTTCATCCTCTCCATTGCTTCACCTCTTTGTTTCATGACGGCATTGGTTAGATGATCAATGGTTTTACTTCTCGTGTATCACCATTTTAGCGTAGGCCTGCTTTTGTTGCTTCTTTCTCTCATGTCTCCTCGATAGTTAGGATTAGGATTATATTAGCTTCCCGCACTAGAATAACTTGTGGTAGGTAGTTTAGAAGAGGAACCAGCCTTCTTCGGAGAGCTTTCCATTTACAAAGTCCCACACCTCAAGGAAAACTCAATGTTATGCAAATCACACCAAATGACTATGACTTAGAAAATCGATCTCGATAACCATTTGGGTGTGCCATGATTTTTCACTAACAATTTTAGCATGCCCGGTGGGACACTAAGGTTATATCTTCAATCTTTCCAAGGCATCTCATTATCATTAAGAAATCATAATCCACCGTTTAAGACTCCACACTATCAGCTTTCTTGCACGCTGGGCTGGGACCTCAAGAGGTCTTCACTTCATTTGCAATAAGATTGATGTGCACTTGTAGACATGGTCAATCTCCAACTTATTACAAGCTTTAGTTTGCACATCTAGTGACTCCATATAGTTTACAACCTATTCTCTCGAGTCTGCACTATTTTTTCCATCTACTTTCATCCATTCTTCTCTCCATCTCTTTCATTCTTTTCCATTTCAGAATTTCTCCCAATCATGACTTCATTTCCATCACGGAACTCACATTTGCAAAAATAGAGCAATCCAAAATATGTTTTACAACTCCTTCCAAATCAGCATTTCCTTAGCAAAATACAAAATCAACATGTCTACCCCTATGAGCAGGTGTTATTAGCAAAATCACTCGCCAACTTGGCTACCAGCTTTCCAAGAGCAGGGGTATGCAACACAATGAAGACAATCAATATAATATGTTGGTCTCATGCTTGAGAGAAGATCCAAAAATGAAGACCGACATGGTTCCCAATGGCCATAACACAAATGAAGGTATTCAAGATTGGTTACAGTAGGCACCTTTTCCATGGAGGGCCCTTTCAAGACATTACAACCCCTAAGAGAAGCTTCAATTCATGGTCAAGTGTTGTCTCAACTTACACAATGGATCGAGGACATCAAGCTTATGAGTAAAGTGTGAGACAACCTTCTTAATGGGTAAGTCACTACAAGCTCCATGTACTTCATTTCCTCTTTCTCAAACTTTATCATTTCAGCATGATCAAGAGTCAAACCCTCCTGTCACGCCCCCAAGTGTTAGTTTATTTCTTCCATCTCCCGATCTTCCACCCCATTTACATTCTTCTCCCCCTTTCCTTTCCCAAGTACAACAATTCCTCCAAATGAAAATAAAGTCTCCACTTCCTCTCTCCCACCACAACTCAATTACAAACTGTTGAATCCTCAACCTACCACTCCTCTTTCTTTCCCAAGTCCATGTTAGAAGAGACTCAAGAATCTATTCAAGGAGAACAACATGAAGAGGAGCCCGGACAGAGAAAAAAATGATAGAAAACTTTGGAAGAGTTGGGTTGCTAAATTTGGGCCGATAAAGATCCTCTTCATGGTCAACCCAATAGAGGAAGTCAGGCCTTCAAGAGCCAAGGTGGCCGAAATGAAGCTCACTGCAGCAATTTAGTTAAAGAATCATGAACAAGATGAAGAGAATACAATAGTCTACCTTATGCGGTGCACTTTTCCTAAAGAATATGCTGATCTAATCAAGCCGCACAACCACTGGGCTTGAGAAGGAAGAACAACCAGCTCTAAGTCCCATCAAGAGAGTAGATGGGAGATATCAAATCAGATTTGAAGCCACTCAATGAAGAAAGCATCATTGAAGATTTTTGCTTTCATTTCTAAGGGCCGATTTGATTGATGAACCCATGACAAGAGTGACCATTTACAGCTTTTCATCAAGCTTTTCATTAGGAGGGGCCAAAGAGGAACCTTTTCAATTCTTCTCCCACTTCATCTCCTTCGATCTCTAATGTATGAGGAGGAGTTTGAAACTTTCAAAATCCATGTTTGATGGGATGAGGAGAATTCCATGGTAATCAAACTTATAGGATCGAGGAGTGACATCATATGCTTTCTTAGGTGGACATACATGCAATGTGATAACAAGGAGACATTGTCTCTTTTTACTTAGAGGATTGAGGCTTTAATGAAGAGGATCTTGAGGAGATAACATCATTTTCCCTCCATCTTCCACCTTCCAAAGCATATTGAACCTACCGCCATTAGGAGAATATTCAAGTGTAACAACTCGCACTTCATAATGGCTGCACGCTTGTAACTAAGGTTACAAGACCATGATCTTCCATTTTCTTCAAAAGAAGAGAAAAGGTAGGCAGAGGGATGTCATCATCCTCTTACACTATCCATCTATGAGGGTCACACACAGAAGACACACACATTCTCGGAGTTAAAACACACACTATGGGACAAATTCAAAGGACATAGACTCTTGCCTATACATGTATTTGGCTATATGAGCTGTGTGAGAAGCAAACGTATATCATGTACTATATAGGGAATGTGAGGTGATGAGTATCAAAGTACCATGGTCAGTAGTATGTAATGTCTCAGATATACATGTATATATGTATGTATGTAATGTATATGTATACATACATACATATATACATACATACCTTTATACATACATACATACATACATATATACATACATATGGCTACATACATATATATACATAAAAACATATATACACTTTTCTCCAAAACCCCAAGCAGATTCTTTTCCGATATAGCAATAATGTAACTGAAC